>VWPU01024207.1:0-48926 GCA_013398955.1 Callaeas wilsoni | reverse complement strand
GCGCTGCGGCAGCGCCGGCTGCGCTGGGACAAGGCTTGGGGACGCTTGGTGGCTGCACACAACCAACTCGGGGGAAGGAACTACCACTGCGAATAAACTGTTTCACATTCCTTGGTGGGCAACGTGTTCAGGCTTAAACCAGCCCTCTCTCTTGTATAGCTTACTTCACCTTTAAGACAGACTTAACTACATTAAGCCCTAATGTAAACGTAGTTTTTCACATTTAGCAGTCTTCATTGAATTTCAATGAGATTCATACCTTCAGTCAGTTCAGATTTTTGGTAGTGTAAATGAGCTTCACCATCAGAACGGCAGAAAGCTGAAGCTGTGACACTCCTCTTCCCCTTTTTAACTGCTTGGAATGAAGCATGTTCTGAAAAGGCAGGATTTTCAATAACTCATTTTATACCAAATGTTTAGGAACTGCTCCTTGCATGTGGGCTGAAGGTTTGGTCACTAGGCACTGCTGAAAAGAGAAAAAAAGCCTGGCTCCAGGGCATAGCTGGGGAAAGCACATCCAGAGGGAAAGGCTGCAGCTTTAGGCAACAACTCTTCTTGGTGTTACTGAAAAGATAAGACAGGGACAAATGCTAGGAACTCCACAGACAACAGGTCTTCCTGAGGGTGCAAGGTGTGATGAGTCCACATGATGAGCATAGTTTTGTAGGGAAATACTTGCAAAGAAGAAATGGGGGCACATGAAGAGGCTTGTTTCATTTTGCTTAGATCAGTGATGTCTTTGGATACTTTGGAGCTGGCATCTAGTCGAACACAAGGCCACTGCTTTTGCAATTCCTCACACAGGAAAAAAATGAGGCATTTTTCTTTCTCTGCCTTGCTTAGTGGAATATCTTTCACTTCCTGAAAGGCTTAAGGACCACAAACTCTGTTCTCTTCCTAGCTTAAATCACCTGTGAGAATTATAACGCCTTCACTTCTGATCTGGATGTCTGAGGTCAATGAGGAAGAAAAAAATTGTGCTAAAGTTAGTGCTAAGGGTGTGACGCCTAAGAATATCATTAGTCTATGAAAAGACTTGCCTAGTGATTCTACATCAGTGCTCTTTTGACACATCCACAAACAGTGCGCTTTACCAATGTGGCTTAGTGATGTCTCCTCAGAAAGGCTAAAAGGTTGAACGAGGCTGGAAACTGAAGCCCAGCTTACTCCTGGACACCTTATCTGTTGGTAGTGCAGGGTTAGGACGCTTTCTGTGTTGCTTGTTGTATGAATAGTTACTAGTGTACAGATAAATGGAAGTCTGTCTCTGTCTATCCAACACCTCTGACAAATGATACAATGTTTTGAATAAAAATCAGCCAGTTGCTGAATTTTTGAGCATTGAAATATGATTGCAGGCAGGGGATTTACCTCAAAATACCTATTCTCTTTCCACTCAGACCAAGTTAATTTACTAGGAGAAATTACCATGCAATTTACAGAAAGAAAACACTCAATTTATATTTCCGTTTATTTAAACTGTGTATTGCATACAGCTGGGTAGTGTCCAGTAACACATAGAGAAACTAAACCAAATCAATTTGTAATGACCTAAAAACTAAGTAAAGAACGTAATTCCCAGTGTATTTGTATTGCTGTGCTTAGCTGGAAAAGCCCCTGAAATCTTTCTATATTCACTCATATACTGGTATGCCATCTCTACAGTTCTAGGACTACACTGGATCTGGGCAGTGTTGCATGGAAACCAAAGGCAAACTCCTATGCACTTACCAAGAAAACACAGACTTGAGCAGGTCTGAGGAACAAGCATGGATAATTGAGTAAAAAAGAACTTTTCAATCCCAGTAGTTTTGTCATGTTTTTGTGAAAATGCCAAAAAAAAAAAGGTTACGTTAATTCAGATTGCTCAATGCCTCCTTTATTGCGCTTGTGCAATACTGAACACTGGTTTAGTAGGAATGGCAGGTGATAAATGCAGGTTTAAGAGAATGATACTTCTTTGAAGAGAAGGAGTCTAATCTTCCCTCCCTAAACAAAATGATCGTATGAAAACATCTTAAATAAAATTAATTTTTTTCTGGATCTGGAAGGCTCTCCAGAAAATGGGAGCACAGATACCATAAACTGGTGGTGATATCCAGTTTGACCATGTGTTGTCCTAGTGGGAAAATACTGGATTTCAAGGATTTAAAAACTGAAGCATTTTATTTTCACCTGTGTTCAACAAGATTGAATGTAGAAACCCAACAACAACTCCAACAAAGTCAGTGACTAAATTCCCATTAACTTCATCTTAACCAGAATTTCACATTATGCCTTCTAAATGGTTTGGGATTTATTGTTATTACTACTACTACTTTAAACTCTTTCTTTCTTTCTTTATGTATGTATACATGTTTCCAAGGGAGATGAGACATTACTGTGATATGTTGTGGTATTAATTTCGTGTTTATAATTTATGTATCCAAATGGAATTTGTTCTAATTGTATAATTTATTTCCTGGTAGGAAAAAAAAAATGTAACTGGCAGGAGAAAGAGGAGAGGGGAGGTAGTGTGAGAAGTAAGGTCTGTTTCCGTTTTCATTTCTGCTGTGAAGGTTTGAAGCTGTTGCTTCACAAAGGTGCTTGACAGGACTTTACTATTTCTCAGTGGGCAGGACTGGGAGGTTCCTTTGCCCTGTGATGTGTATATGGTCGACCCCAACGAGCATAAATTTAGGGGAATGACTATTTCAATTAATCACATTAATATAATACCTTTTATGTCAAATCTAATTGGTCTAAAAGCAAAGCAAAAAAGATAATTTCCATGGCTCTTGATTTTGGGTATTCTTTCTTCTCTACCGTGTGCTACATCTCTGTGAACTCTAGAAACGGATTGGAGGTACAAAAAGCAGTTAAAATGGCAGCATTCTCTGTTTCATATATAAATATAGTCCTTCCTGAAAATCATTCCTGTTGTATAATGTCATGTACTAGTTATAAGTCACATAAATTACAGATCTTTAGGTAAAAAATATGTTAGGGTTTTTGTTTGAACTGATGGTAGTACTGGAGATTGAATAAAATTATCTGTGACTCCTCCTATTTTCTGCTTTCAGCATCACAAAGGCATAAACAACTAGTGAGCAGTTTTAGGACAAGGAAGTGATACAGACTAGCTGTGATGCTGAAAGGATTTCAATGTATCAAGGGAGGAGGATCTAAAGCCTAATCTTAATACTGCCCATATTGGGCACAAAGTTGAGAGCTTGTGAAAAAGAGGCTGCCTCTCGTAAAAATTTGTGCCTAACCAATAAATCTGTATCTTACAAAAGAGTCCTTGGAGTAGATACACATATCTAACATTCTAATAGAATATCTACTTGTTAATATTCTCTTGTCAGAAAGCAGCATATAGGTGTGGGTACCATGAGCGCGGTGTTTGCTGAATGTTAACTGAGCCAATATGAAAAAGAAATCTCTTAGATATGTAATCATTAAATAAGGAGGTTTAGTCTATCCAGCTGTGATTTTACATATGTTGTCAAATACTAAGTACAACACCCAGTGTAAGATTTCCTCTTGACAATAGCAGTTTCTTCATAAAAAAGAAATATGTAGTATTTTCCTTACTGAAGGTCCAGTAAGAATATTAAAATAGGAATAATATAAACAACTGTGTCTCTGTGATTAACTTCTAACCTTCAACTCACCAATGAAATATGCATTTTGCTACTTGTATCATTACTGATGACAAGCGATATTTATGTTTACCATGTTATTTGGCACTGCTGAATTCCATGTTGCAGGCTGTCCTGCAGCCGTGTCCTGTCAGACTGTATTCCAGCTAAGTGTCCCTATTGCATTTATAGTCCAAAATGAGGTAAAGGTGGAGGCAATTTGTTAGGTATCGAGGCCAAAAGAAATAAGAAATCTTTGATGCTGTTTTCTTTAACAAAATTTCATGTACCTTACATGAAGAGTGAATGATTATATGTAGCAACAGGATGAGCATTCTGTTCTGTTGGGTGATCAGGCCTTCAATACTTCACCCTCTGCAAATGTTCTCATGCAACACTCCATCCTGTGGAATTGAGAGCCTTCATTATTACCTGCTGGATGAAAACGTGAACAGAGCACAAACTGAAATGCAAGAAATGCCATTTAAACGTAAGAAAAAGATATTTTATGGTGAGAGTCACTGAACACTGAAGCAGGTTGCCCAGAGAGCTTGTGGAGTCTCTACCCTTGGAGATGTTCAGAAGTCCAGATATGGTCCTGGGCAACTGCTGCAGCAGCCCCTGCTCTGAGCAAGAGTTTGGACTGGACTGTCTCCAGAGGTCCCCTCCAGCCTCAGCTGCTCTATCACACTGTGAGAAGAACTTCTGCTAACACTGTGCTTTCCCTTAGAATAAAATACATTTTTGGCCCAGCAAAGGACAATGATCCTCAAATTGTAAAAAACTTGAGTGTGATGAAAGGCTCACATACCCAAAGGCCAGATCAAGGTGCTAATCAACATCATGGGAAACTACAAGGAAGGGTTGCCAAGGAAAGCAGTTCTGAAGAGAACACCTGGAAAGGGCAATTAAACCTTTCAATTCTCTATTTATGGCACTCACTCTCTTTAAATTGTACTGACATTTATATTTCCATTAAATAAACATTTTAAAGGAGTTGTAACTTGTCCATAAAAAGTAAGTCTTTGTGGATCTTGGCAGGCAAATTCTCATTCTGGGAACATTTCACATTTTTGCTTTTCTTTTTTTAAAACTTATTTTACAAAAAAACTCTGTAAACCTCTGAAAATTGACACTGACTCTAATGGTTCCACATTAAATGCTCTTATGCAGTTAAGACTTTTATCATAGCATGAACTGTTAAAATAAAGCCAAGGAGGTTACTATACCCCTGTTGATTCCTATGTCTGTGTAACTGGTAAAGCAACAGAGAAGGAACATTTTTTTATCACAGAACACTTTTCCAGTGTATGGTCTGCAGTGTGTATCTTTCACGTACTTGGGAAAGGATTTTAGCTTTTATGCCAAGTCCTTTCACCCCCACAACAGTTTTTTTTCTTTTCCTGAGAGGAAAATTTGTGTTCATGGTTGTCCTGTCTTAACTCTGTTCTTGGCTTTGCTGTATCTTTTAAGCAAAGTATGTATATCTCAGCTGAAAAATAAGAGATGGATGTTGTAAAGGCAGAGTAAAATCTAAGATGCCATCATGTTTTGAGGAAGGCAATCTGCTTTTGGTGTATCAAAGGATAGGAGATTTCCTTTCCCAGTTTAATTCTGTAATTTACCCCCTTGTTTTGCATCTCTGCCCACTTTGCTGCAAGCGACTGAATCAGGGAGCATGGTGAGACTTTGGAAACTGTTGCAGTACTTCTTGAAGACCTTTCTGCTGAAGTTTCAACTTCCTTTTCAACCTTGTCCATTTTTCAATCTTCTGCTAATTTGGAAGAGAGGAAAGTCATTCTTAAAAGGTCGACTAATCCACCCTGCCTTTGATTTTACACCAGCATACATCCATTTCACAACGTTTCTTTTTAAGCATACTAAAATGCTTGGGAGGAAAAAACAGAGTTGCAAAATATTTTTCCAGAAGACATCTTCCTCTCTGGCTCTGCCGGGGGTGCAGGAGTATGTACACATGGAAGTCACAAACCTGACTGTTAATACTGGTATTCTGCAGAGGATTAAGGCAAAGGAGATATCTAATTTTCCAAATGCTCCAGTGTGTGTAGACTTTGCAATAAATGATTTCTGAGCTGAAGACTGGAATTTCAAGTGGAATTAAGCAGCAGCTTCTGGGACAGGCTACATGCAGCTAGACAACCTACTACAGGCTGACTGTGTTTCAGCAAGTCTTGCATGTGGCTGGAGGCAGAAACTCTGCGTGGTAAGGGCCACCACGTAGCACATGGCTTATCTTCACCTGGGATGCACTGAAAACACTAGTGGTATGTGTGATGGAAGGGGACAATAAAATGGCAAACGGCAATTAGGTTGTTCATTTATAGAAGAGAAAATAGTCAACCTTTTTCTAGTTTTTGATACTAAAATTCTTTTTGTTTAGTCTTTTAAAATGTTAACAGTGATCTAACATGTGGTAGTGCCAGAAATCTCTTTGTCTAAGTGTACCACAGGAGTTTTAATAAACCTCAGTACTGCCATTAGTTGCGATTTAACTGACATTCTGAATGCTCTGTGCAGAAAATCCACTTCTACCTAAGTCATATAATTATCAATATTAAATATTAAACAAACTATAATACTGATGATTGAGATAAAAAAAGAAGAGCATAAAGCCTCAAGTGCCAGGAAATCAATGCTTCTTTTAGTCTTCTATGCCTGTCTCATCAAACAGTTTGAAATGTATTTTGAAAGTTGTAAGTCTTTCACAAAACTTGTTTTTATTTTTTAAAAAATAGATTTTCCAACTGGAATTACTCAATTGAAAAAACATGTTTTTAGAACAGAAGTATTACATTTTGTGTCATTGGGTAACCTTGTTTTGCCAGGGTTACATTTTGTAGTCCCTAAGCTTGTCTGGAAGGCTTATTCTGGGAGGGGGAGTTGTTTCCTCGGTAGTTTTTTTTCCTGCAAATTACCTTTTATCACCTTCAGACGTAGGCTGGCTCTGCCACAAGTTTGGATGTTACATAATTTTCTAAAATATGTTACCTCCAATATTAAATTAAAATTTATCAAGGTCCTGAATGTTTACATTATTCAGTGTAAACAGATCCCAAGTAATAGCATCTGTATTTCAAGTATAGTTCATTCCTGTTCAAAAGGTCTGGAGAAAGTCTACCCAATGTTTGTTTTAAGGACTTAGGTATTATTTGAGTGATTAATAGGTCTTTTGGAAATCTTCTGAACACAGATGAAATACATTGTTTGTATTTGTCTTTTTGATGTCAAATTGGACCTAGTCCTGTCTTTCAGAAAGACCATGACTTTATTTTTAGGATCTTATCTGTGTGATAAATTATTTTCTCTTAATTATCTCATCCTTTGGTTACTGTAGTGATTATAGGTTAATTTTTGCAAAGACACAAAATGCCCATTACTAATGTTGACAGAAATTTGTTCTGCCTTTCAGTAAAGGCTTGTGGTTGTCCCTTCCATCTCCAGCAAAGTATTGAGCAGAGACTTCTTCATTCCAATTTTTATTAATCTCTTTGCCAAAGAATCACTAAGGTCTTAAGACGAGTTTTATTTAGTCCTCTTTATTTAGAAAGGTCTATTCAAATGGAAATAGATTGGAGATGTAGCTGTTTATACTGGGTTCTTGGGTCAGAAAATTATCATGGCCATGGCCACAAAAGCAAGTAAACAAATAAAAGGGACAGAAGATAACTGTGTTACATGTCTGAAAATAATATTGCCAAACAAAGTCAGTGACCAGCTGAGATCATCATGTCAGCTGACACCTGGAACTTGCTTCAGTAAGATGCAGTTTTGCTGAGCTTGGCATAAGGAAAGTTGCTTGAAGCAGACCAGGATGGATCAAACAATGGTCCTCAGTTCTCCAAGAATACTGTGGAATAAAAGGATAGTATAACGAAAAAATAAGCAAGAATATGGATGTCTGTATTCATACAGTAGAATCTAATTTTTTTTCTCAGTAGTTGTGTTAGCCTTACATTCCCAATTATTATTCAATTCATTGCACACTGAGATTCATATATGATCTTTGGGGACCACATATGACATTTCATGAGGTCTGGTCTTGGCAGTTTTCCACAGGTAGTATAAGGGCTAACCTTATACCTTCTGATAAATTCAGGAAAATTGTATTTGCAAGTCTTTGGGCAATACAGTCTTGGGTACCTTGCATTTTTTTTATCTTCTAAATTTTTACTTAGCCACTTATTAGCTGTGCAGTTTTTGCTTGCTGATATGTACGTTTTTAATTTTATTCAATGATTAGTACATTAAAATCTTAGCCCACAGAAATATTTCAATTTCAAAATAATTAGTCATGTTAAGCTAATGATTGGTTCTTTAAAATATTAACTCAGCTTTATGATCTCTTCAAAGAGTTGTCTTCAAGGTTTGTCTTTCACAATATTAAAATATTTTAAGCTGAATAATTTAGTTGCAAATGTATGTCATCTGTTAGGTAATTTCTGGGATCTCTTTGTTCCAGAGATTGTATCAGGCATAGGAAGTGTAAGAATGATTAAAGTCACTAAGGACAAAATAAACCAGAAGTCATGGAGAGCATCTGGCATGTGTTTCTGCCCCATCTGCAGAGTTCTCAAGTTCCGTATTTTGCAGCACTGTGGAGTGAGAGCATTGTCTGAGCTGCACTAAAAACATTTAAGAAGTGGCAGTATATTGTAAAAGAAAACAGTTATTGTTGCTTATAAAACGGAACAGAAACTATCCTAGAGCATGTGGTGGGTTGGCCTCCTCCAGCTGCCAGGCATCGACCCAGCTGCTCTCTCCTTCCCCCTCTGCAGCAGGACAGGAGGAGAAAATACCACGGAAAAGCTCATGGTCAAGATAAAGGCAAAGACATCAGTTACCAAATACCAGCACAGGCAAAACAGACTCAACTCAAGTTGGGAAAATTCAGTTTATTGCCCAGTAACATTGAGCTGGATGGTGAGAAACAAAGGAAAAAACTGAAAAATCTTCCTCCCACCCTCGGTTTTTCCCAGGCTCAAATTCACTTCTTCGCTCCTGACTCCTCTCCATTTCCCCCCCAGGTGGTGCTGGGAATGGAGCATGGGGCTCATGGGCAGTTCAGAACAGTTCTTTGCTGCTGCATCCTCTAAACACTTTTCCCTGCTCCAGTGTGGGTCCTCTCCTCAGGCTACAGTCCTTCAGGATAAACCTGCTCCAAAACGGATCCACCAAAGGGTGCAGCTCCCATCAGACCTCGCTCCAGCATGGTCTTCCCATAGAGTGCCATGGGTATTCCTGCCTTCATAGGCGGCAGCGTGGGTATCTGCTCCACCATGACATTCTCCATGGGCTGCAGGGGCGTGCTGCCTCACCGTGATCTTCACCATGGGCTGCAGGGCAAGCCCAGCTTCAGCGCCTGGAGCACCTCCTCTCCTCCTTTTCCACAGTCCTTTGCTGTCTGCGGAGCTGTTTGTCTCACTGGTTTTCCTCATTCCTCTCACTGCTGGGTGGCATTTTGCCCTTTCTTGCACACTTTTCCCCAGAAGTGCCCCCACGTTGGCTGCGGGGCTCAGCCTTGCCCTGTGCTGGGTTGGTTGGAGCTGTCTGGAACTGTCGGGATCTGGCATGGGGCAGCTCCAGCTGCTCCTCACATGGGCCATCCACAGCCCCCTTTGCCACTAAAACCTCTCCACCAACACACAAGGCATTGCATTAAAGTTCAGTGTTGCTTTTCAGATTGTGATAAATCAGGCGCTTCTGAGCCCTGTGGAGTTAAGTTGTGTCAGTTTGAGAACAGCTTTGAGTGAGCACAGACCCCCAGAAGTCCTCTAGTGAGAGACTGACACTTTGGAGTAGACGCTGTCTCCCAATGCCCCAAGATGTTGCTGAGACAATAGATTTATTTATGGTTCATGTGGCAGTTGCCCACGGCACTGGTAATAAAGTTCCACCATTGACTAATCAAGTATTTTTACAAATTGCCTAAGTTAAAAAAGCATGATTTGCACACCCTAACTTGATCATTTGGCCAAGAATTTATGTCAAATTCCTGTAATGACATTTTACATGAGGAAAATGGCCCTTTGTTTTACATGGAGCCAGAAAAAAATTGCCATTTTGCTGCAAAGCTGATAAAAATGTATTTCTGAATTTAATCAGCTATCTCTAATTCCATTTACTTTAAATATGTTGACACTTCAAATTTTTTTTATGCGTATTGGTTCTCCAATGTTCCATTAAAGATCTAATTGCGGCTTAAAAGATGCAGCTGTTGAAGTATAAAGATGCTGTAAGGATACAGAGAATGTAGAATCTTTAGGTCCTGATAACTCATCTAATCCTGGTGGCAGATGTTTCAGTTGTCTTCAATCTATTGTGATGTTCCTGGTGGGACAAAAGGAGACTTCAAGCCTTCCTGTACGACTGAAATTTATTTTCACTGTTAATAGCGGAAAACCAAAAATCTTGAAAGTGCTTATCTGAATATACAAATAAAAACAGAAAAATAATTTGCTGGGAAAAATTGAACTTGCTGCCTGGATTCTTTTTCTGACTTGTTTTGCAGTATTGTAGCTCTTGATTTGTAAATACCTCTCCACTCGTAATGTATACTTATATAATATATAATATGCAATTAATATATGAAAATATGATAATATAGCAAAATGTCCCTATCAGTCTGAAGAATATGCTTTTAATGCCTCATTTTCTTCTCAGTTTGCTTTTGTAAAAATGTAAATTTATCTTGAGATGTAACCATGAAACATATCACTCCTTGTGTGAGGTATGTACAGTATTTAATACCTATATGAATTTATCCTTATCTTTTAGCCATGTGTATATGTGAATAATAAATTATAATCATCAATGTGATTAAAAAACCATTTTGACTTTAATTATTTAGCATCATAAAAGCAGAGATTCATCAACTTTTTCTGAAATGTAAAAAGAACATTAGTTTGATTACATATGTAGCCAACAGTGCATTCACCAAACTTGAGTTGAGAAGTACCCTTGAGTGATTGCTCTCGGCAAGTAATTTAAATGAAAACATTTACTTTGGTACGAAAAGTGCTTTTAATTTGCTTTTGAATTATTTTCAATTATTAAGTCACTATGATTCAAAAGAAGTAA
Source organism: Callaeas wilsoni (assembly GCA_013398955.1). Lineage (NCBI taxonomy): Eukaryota > Metazoa > Chordata > Aves > Passeriformes > Callaeidae > Callaeas > Callaeas wilsoni. The sequence continues at coordinate 38,205 of VWPU01024207.1, read as the reverse complement.
AAGAGAGTATCTGACTGTTGAGTAATGGTATTCAGTTTGTTTGGACAAATCCATTGTCCTTGCAGCAGTTTTAAGTATTGCTGGTGAAGGAAGGAAGCAAATTCATCTGCCTGTTATCATTGCGTGGGCTAAACATACAAGTCTTCACTGGCTGAGATCCATTGAACTCTCATATCTTCACTGACTTCATTGTCAGTGTAAACTGGATTACCATGCCAAATGCTTACATGCATTGATACTTTCAGGTACACAGTTAACAGAGAGCTTAAGGGCCAGAGCAGGAAAATGAAAATTAAAGCCTATCTTATGGATCTCAGTAAAGTATTTAACTGTTCATGGTTCATTTTGTTTTCAGGTAAAACAAGTATATGATGCTCAGCCCTTTGTTGAGCTAATCAGGGCCTGATTCTTCTCAAATACTTAACCAAATCTGGCATGACACTTGGCTAGGTGTTATGCTCACCTTTTCATCCTCTTCCACTGAAAAACAAGCTAAAGGTTTGGAATTTGCTATCAGACATGACTGAGTGAAAGCTTTTTCACAGCTGTTGGTTTCTTGCAGGTTCTAGATATTTTCCAATAGTGTTCTCCTGAGGGAAAAGGCGATGGCTACTCTGCAGTCTGTGACACAGGCTATAGCACGGGTACAGTAAGTGGTTGTATTAGCATTATTAAGAACTACCCTGCTCAAACAATTTTAATCTGAAAGATACTCACATTTCCTTACAATCTAAAACCCCAGTGTATTTTACTCTATCCTCGAAACAAGAAAAATATTCCTTTGCTGTTTGCATACACGTTGATAACCAGCTACCATCTGAGCTTCATCTGCTCTGCACCTTAGTCAGCCCCACATTTTTTGACTGACTGCAGTTTGGAGAAGAGGATGAAGCATTTCCCGGAGTTGCATAAATATCCCTTTGACGCACATGGTTTTCAGAAATTTTGTTGGAGATTGAATTACAGCAGTTTGAATTGCAAACAAAATGGATGGAGCTGGGATAGGAATAAAGATGAACTGGTTTCTTTCTGGTGTCTTGCTAATGGTAGACAAATGTATCTTGGCATCATTCAAAGTGTAGGAGAGAAAATCTCTTTTTGGTTCTGGCAGGTTCAGACAAGATCTTGTAACAGAGGCATAAGAGAGCAAAAGCTGAATGAGAAGCTGCCCGAGATACTCCCTGGACAAAAAGAGATGTGGGCAATGCAGTACCTACAGGTCTTGTTGCTCTGAATTTATTTCAGTGTGGGAGGTGAAAAGGACATTAAATATGTCCCAGCATCAAATCACTGGAGCAAACGTGGAAAGGATGATTCTCACTCTGCAGACAATGAGCTATACGGAGGCAGGATTTACAAAAAATGCATAAGGGAAACAGAGGGATCATCCTGTCTCCCAGCCCTGTGTTTGGGTGCAAGAGAATTATTCTTCATTTATAAAGCGTATTTCAGAGTGAACAAACTGTGTTTTCCTACCAAAAAAAAAAAAAAAGGACTTATTTGCTCTTTGTTCATTAAAAATCTGCTGCTATCCTATGCCAAAATTTGTCATATATTGAGTCAGAAGCTTGGCAGCTCTCTGTGATCTGTCCCCCTGAATATTCTCCCCATTGTTAAATTATTTGAGCAGTAATGAAATAGAGAGCTGGGAGCTAATACTGCTGCTTTCAACTACACTTTTAATGAGAACCAGAGATAATGGCATTTTTACAAATGAATGAATAAATGCGGATTAATATAGATATAGCTGTGACGATTAAATAACCGAGAATCTCAACTGGATGGAGAAAACGCTCGTAAGATGTGCTAGGAAAATGTAATAAGCATTTTAAATAATGATTGTCAAAGATAAAGCATGTTTTTAACTACAAAGCTTGGAAATTCATCCAGGTTAATTAAATGAGTTATTCCATACACTCAACTTAGATACTGTGGTCTTCCACAAGAACAGTAACCAAGTGTAAAGGGTGAAGGTCCTCAGAAAGTTTTTTACAGGGAAAAGCAAGCAATTAGAAGCCATTACCATTAAGGACTGTATCGAAAGTCTCTGGGGGTAAATTCATTAAGAAGGGCAGGTGTAAATTCCCCAGGCATAGCTGCTCCCTATTCATGGATATTCAGGCTGATCATACTTGCTGTAGAGTCCTTTGTCAACAGATGCTAACCAAAACCTACAGGATTTTCAGATGCAAAATTGCATTTTGAATGGTACTAATGTTATTCTCTGTAGTAAATAACTGTGAAAGTGCCAAATATACCTAAGCTTCCTCAGCAATAAATAGAAATATCTGATTATAAAGAAGGCAGTTATAAAGCAGTTCAGTCCCTGTGCATGTGTGAAGCAGAAGCCAATATCGCTGCTGCAGCTTCCTGTGATGTCTTAGACAGGCTAAGTGTAGCACATCCTCCACTTTTCTCAATGGTTCCTCCTCCTCTTTTCAGATCATGTCCTGCTTTGTACCAGCACAGCTATTCCTATGCCCACCCAGTCAGCTGGGGTTTTTGCCAGGGTAGCTCTCATCTGGGTTTGTGCCTCAGCCCAGGGCATGGGGGACCACACAGGATACTCCTGTGTGAAGAGTGGAGGATGGCTCTGGGGCAGCAGCTGGGAGCAGCAGAGATGGGGATGATGCAGGGTCACTCCTTTCAGTGGTAGACTCGGCCTGAATTGCTCATGGGAGTGCTGTGTCGGTTAATGCAATCATTTCCTGTTCTAAATTTAGTGAAAGAGGTGATGCCAGATATCGCTGTGTGGTAACTGCTAGCAAATAATTAACACCAAATGTCAGCCAGTCCGGTGTTTGTTGTTATATATTCAAATCTTGTTGAGGGCTCAGTTACAGAAACAGATATTCTTAGCAAGCCAAGGGCACTTGTTTTAATTTTGGTTTTGGTGATAAAACTGCATTATGTCTTTCTCGGGACCTGGTGTTTATGTCCTAATATTTAGAATACAGACTTTTGGTATGGAGATTCAGTTTAGAGGGCATAAGATATCCCATCACAAAAGATGTGCAAATAAAACCATTCAGTTATTGTATATGAGTGATTGAAAGGTGACAAAATTCCCACTCTCATCTGTATGCCATGTATTTATATCCCAAAGAAACAGTGCCCAAACTGCAAACTCTGTAAATCACTGTTGGGTGCTGAGAAACTTTGTCAGCTGCATGGGAGGAGAAGTTGGGCAGGACCTGATGCCTGAGTAGAACAAGTTTACTAGTATCTGGACATCCAAAAACCAGAACAAAAGTACATTTTGTTCTGTAAGACACAGTGGTCTCGATCATGGGTAGTTAAAAAGAAGATGCTTACAATATCACAGTTTTTACCACATCTCTTTCCGCTTAAGATACTTTTTTTTCTGTGAAAAGGTGGCATTTGAGCGGGTTTTCATTCATTTGACTTCTGTAAAACTAAAGTGGAAGGCGAAAATAAATGTTATTCAGGCTTCCTGCCTGAAGACATCTGGGTCTTTATTTGATTGCTTAAGTCAGTGGTTCCCAAAGTAAGGCTACAAATCCGTTACAACTTACCATGTCATAATAAGAGGCTGGAACGACATATTGCTAGGTTAATAGGTAAAATAGATAGAATTTTAGATTATTTGTGATACAAGCATGGGAAGATTAATGATAACCTCAGCCTGTCTTTCAGTTTGTGGATACAGACATGAGAAAATTGTTAATGAGAGACAATAATTTCCTAGGAATCTATTGAAAATCTTTTTATTAATTGACGGTAAAATCACTTCAAATCACATGTATTTGTACTATACATGTGATGTCTCTTCTTTAAGCATTATGATGCATTTCTCATCCTTTACAAGACAGAGCTCATTGTACATGGTGATGACCTGAATCCTGGTAATTCTGGTCTGTACCCATAGAACTCTTCCCACTGTATTTGAGTAGATTGTAATTCTGCGTCAATTCTGCTTCTTGCTAAAGTGATTCGTTGGGAAACTTCCGTGAAGCCTATTTTTGTAATATCTGAATCATCACATGTACCTGGGAAGGTAAAGAGCAACGTTAGTAATGTATTTTCTCATGCACAGCCCTGCCCAATGCAGTATGTACACAAGAAATCAAAAGCAGAAAGGATTAAAGACAAGGAGCCACTGGGATAAGAAAAACAGGTTAGGGCAAATCAGAGGCAAGGAGGCTACCAGAGATAAGGAGGTTCTGGAAGAAAGTTCCCCTTTACTCCCATGTTTGTGTCCACAAAGTACTGGATGTTGTGAGAGAAGTTGCTGCAACCTACTGGTTTTTTCCACGGGCACCTATTGTCTGTTTAGGCAGAAGCACAGCACTGGGAAGCCAGTCAGCCCCCTCTGAGAAGAGGCACACTTCCCAGATGAGGTTGTCAGCGTGTGGATTGATGCCAAGTTCCAGAAGCAGCAAGATCTTACCTACATAGTTTAAGACCACAGTCAAGGGTGGCAGGCCTGGACACAGTAGTCCAATGAGTGCCTAGTGAGGGAAGCTTTACCATGGGACTGGAACCGTTGCCAACGTTTCACAAAACTCATATCAAACTTCACATAAGGCCATGTAAATACCTAGACTTCATACACAGAAGATCTACAGTCACTATAAACTCAACTATTTTTTCTTAAATAACGGGATCTTTATATTTAGATTATTTCCTTGTCTTCGAAATTAAAGTTTTTAAGAAGTGCAATTTACAAGCTTTTTTTCAACAACTGATAACAATTCCAAAAGGTATTGTGAAACTAACTGGGATCTGCACAAAATACCACTTAGTTTATTTCCAGTGTATTCCAATTATGACATCTCCTTGGCTTAGGGATATCTAATGGTGCCAAGATAACTGCTAACATTTTTTGAATAATTGGGTGATTTCACAGTAGTATCTAAAGTCTTTCTTGGACAACAGCCCAAGATTTTTCAAGTGACAGAATAATGACCTAACTGCAGATGTAACGTATACTGCCTATTTAGAGATTTTGTTCAAAAACCTTACTAAACCCCACCATCTTGAATTACTTACAGAGTTTTTGGGAGACTGGGGAAATTGTGTTACACAAAGGATAAGTTCCACTCCCTCCCTCAGTAGAATTCATTTCTTAAGCAACAATAGGTCCCTGGGTTTTTCTATGATCACTTGTGCATATTAGTCAAGGAAAAGGACTATTAACCTGATCCACAGATGAAGCAGAACTAGTTTTCAGTGTAAGAGCTGCAAAAATGTTGAACAAGTTAAGTTCTTTTGGCGTTTTCACCTGGTAGACCAGACACGCTTCTAAAATCGAATGGGTGAGGTAAGCACCACAGCAAACCTTGCAGCAGCAAATAACTCTGCTGCATACTGATCTGACTTTTCAGCTCTGTGTGCCTGACTTCAGGCATCTAAACAAAGGTGGATCTTTCAAATGGCAAATGCTCACTCCTGTCATTGACATCCTCCCATGCAAAAAACCCAGGCTCTTTGACTTAGACATCTAAATCCAGATGTGAATGCCTAAGTCTATTCCATTGTAGGAGTATGACTTTGGAAACTCTGAAAATGAAAATTTTTTTCTTAATTTTTAGGATTTTCAGGATTTTAGGACTGAGAGGAGTTAAACTATCTAGCCCAGAGAAGGATATTTCAGTTCCATCAGCTCATCAGATACAAATGAAAGGGAGATAACAAGTCATGTGAGCTACCTGGACATTATTTAAAGCTGGGAATGAATAATGGTGAAACCATTAGATATTTTTAAAGGCCTCTATTTGATGTGGCATTGTAAAGAAAGCTTTAGGAAAAAAATAAGAAACTTTTTTCCTCTTCAATCAATGAAAATTAAAAGATGGTAAGATTGGACCTATGGTTCCTGTAAGATGTGGTGCTCTGAAATAATTGTTTCAGTTACCTAACTACAAGTACACATTGTTCAATATATCAATCATCTTAAAATTAAAATAATCTTTTTATAATCTTAATTTAGTTCAGTATTTTAAAAAAATCACTCAATGATCATAATATTAAAATTTATTTTTAGGCACGTTAATTGTATTTAAATTTTTGTCTAAATGCACCTTGACATAATTCAACATTAATGAACATGATACAGCAGAAGAAATGTCATAGAAGATTTTCACTACTTTCTCTTCCGAGCACCATCAGCAGTTCCAGCTGCAGAGAGGGCTACTAAAGACAGGGTGGTTCAGAACAGTGGATTATTTTACAGAGTTTTAAATTGTATCTTTGCTTTCTATAATTTAGGAATACTAGCCATAATTCTGTGTAATTGACATTTTGGTAAAATAAGGAGATCATTTCCTTTTGGAAATATTGCATGTACTGTGTCTTTCTTGATCTCTGCAAAAGTTCCCAAGAACGTAAAAGCAAGATTAGTGTTTCATGGCTTATTATGATCACATTGGTGAAATACTAGGGAAGGTGATTGTCTGATTTGGAAGTTAAAAAAAATATATTATTTAACTTAGATCCTAGCATGTCAGAATGTCTGAATTCTAAGGGCTGCAGCTTTCTACTAAATAAAATAGGCGTTGCTAAAATGTGGCTTATATTTCCTAATGCGTTACCATCAGCATCCATTACGAACAGTAAAAAGTTTGTAAAAAGAACTTTCCATTTCTGAAACTAAGCAAATTGGGTTTGCAATCTGATTAGGTTAAAGTAAAGCACCCCATAATTATCAACAGAAAATATTTTCAGAGACTTTGTAGTGTTTTCTGGTTATATCAGAATATGTAAATAAAAGCTGTGAGCCAACATAAAAATATTGATACAAAAATGTTGCAATATTAAGGAAAACTATTACATGAGATCACAGACACTATAATTATCAAATCGTATTTACAACTCAAATGTGTCAACTTCAGTTCTTGTTTCTCTAAAGCTATTAAAATTTCCACATCACAAACACAGCTGCAAAACTCCAGCCCTTCGATGATTTTAGGAGAGTGAGACTTCAGCTGCTCTGTTAAACTGGATATTTTACCCCAGAACTTTGGAAATTAAATATATATTGAATGTTCAACTTCAGTAATCTTGATGAGACCATTTCATTTGGGAAGAGAAGTTGTATAAGAGCAGAGCCCCTGGAATTTTTAGCATTGGTGTATCAGTCTTTCCATTATAAATCCTTACTTTGAGGTGTTTTTTTAGTATCCTATAACTTTTGGCAGAGAAACTTTTAGAGCTGGGGAGATTTTTTTTTTTTTAAATAAAAAAATATAAAACTAATTTGACTTTTCTATATTATAGGACCCAGTAAAAGAAATGAAATCTGTCATTTCTGCATTCCCAAGCTGATTGCCTTAAAAAGAGCCCTGTTTTCAATATGTTATAAATGTCTGTCATATGGGCTAAGATATTAAGGTTTACAGACAACGAATAAGGATAAATGACAAGACTAAAAGAGAAGTGCATTTGGAATAAGCAGCTATTTCCTGTATTTGTAATGAATATAATAATTCATTTATTCAACATGTATCTGTGATTCGAAATGAATCAACATTTGATAAGGGCCCAGAGTCAGTGTATCATATCTGAGCTAGGAGCATGTTTTCCAAAATCTGGGGAGCTGCAGCAGTCTCTGGGATGCATTAAGGAGTGGCAGAGCAGAGCTTGCCACCAGACGCAGCAGCTGCATTTTATTCCGTTTTCCTTGGACGGCGCAGCTGCTGCCTTCGCAACAGCAGCCCGAGGGTGTGGTGTCCCAGACCTTGGAAACTGTGGCCAGCCCATGCGCTCCCCCAAACAAACGAGGCCTTTTCAACACCTACTTAGCATCAGCCAGAGCCCTCCCTGGTGGCCCCGTGGCCAGAATCTCACACACTCATCACTGGGTCTGGGCTTCGCTGCTGCGCGGAGACGGTTCACGAAGATGCACCAGCCAGCGTCCAGCCACAGGGAGAGATGGGCCAGCTCGTGAAAAAAGCTGAAAATGAACTCATAAAACCCTACACAGCTGTAGAGTGGCACTCAGGAGTGGCTTGAAGCCAGCTGACCGTGCGCCGCATGACTGCTGCTGCCGACACCGACGTGACGGTAGGAAACCATAGCCACAGCAACGGGGAAGGAGGGGACCGTCCCCATCAGCCACAGCATGGCCACTGGTCAGCTGGATGAATGGGAAACTCAGCCTGGGGGGCTTCTCATCCCACCTTTCCTGACAGCCTCAGGAAAGAAACTCAGCGTACTTTTGTCTGCAATAACTGCAAAAAATGTCCTCGGAAACGAAAATGTAAAAATCATCAACAGAATTTGTTTGGTTGAAGAAATCAAAAAACTAGATTTTTTTGCTTTTAAACCTTTTAAATTGTAATGCTAAGTTATTATGAGACATAGCGTTGTTATCAGCTTGGCATAAACGTGCAAACAATGAGATATCCTGTGGCTAAAGAGACAGCAACAACAGATTACTTCAAAGAAAAATTACTTGTAATAAAGAAGTCAAAGCCCAAACTCACCATGACCCAAGAAGTTTCAAATGCATCATGGAGCAGAAACTGAGTGTTGAGAAAACTGTTCAAAAGTAAACAATTTGTGCCAAGATCTGAGGAACAGATTTTTCTACAGATTTATTTTTTCGCTTTACCTCATTGGCCAAAAATGGAAGAGGATGGCCCTCAAAAACGTTGTATAAACAAATTCTTCCAGTGTTTCTTCAAGAACATTCAGGAAGAAATATTGTAAGAAACCCAATACTTCAGCCTAAAGTATCCCAAGTCTACAACACTTTTATTCCATTAAGACATGCATTCATCTAACAATTTGAAAGAAAATAATCACCTCTATGTTTTTAGGCCAACAGAAGGAAATGAAAGCTAACACAGTGTAATGGAGGTGGGGATATGGGAAATTAAATACCATCTGGTTCCAAGAAAACCCAAACATCATGACAGCTTAGTACTGGCAGCTTCATTTCAAAATTCTCTCTGGAAAGGTTGTGGGAAATCTTTTCACCTTGGGCAGGCCACCCAGTAACTGGCTTTGAGCTATCACTGGTCTTATCATGTGACCTTAACCTATATCTTTGTGGTCTTTCTTTGCCAGTTTTGCTTACCTTTAATGCTTTCTTATCTAAAGTTACAGCTCAAGTGTTTCCCTGGCACTGTTCTCATTCACCAGGCAATATCTCTTCTTAAGCACTGGTTAAACTGAAGGTAGGTGGTCATCAGCTGATGCCTGAATTTGGGGATGATGTTTAGTCCAGCAGGATTTAGGCAGGTCAGCTGCACTCCTGGTCAGACCAGGATGCAACTCTTTCCCCAGCTGGGATGGCTCACACTCCACTGAGCTAAGCCAAGTGAATTGAGATAACTGCTGAACACACAGGATACCGCTCTTGCTGCTGGGTCTGCCTGGGAGGTTCTCGCCCTTATGGGACTTATGAGGCCAAGTTTATGGCAAAAAAATCTTCTTCCTACCTGTGAATAATTCACATAGGTATCTGTGATAGGAGGGTATCTGTGAATAATTCACAGGTTCACCATGATCACTGTAAACATATTCAGCTGTCCTTAATCTTGTGCCAAAAATCTTACGAAATAATTTTCAGGTTTGGTTTTTCTTTTCAAAGTGTATCTCATTTGACTTTTGGCTCTTCACTATTAATGGTGATTAATGATTAGTCACATATGTCTATCAGCTTTTTCCAGCTGATTGCCCAGATGTCTGAGAGCTTTAAAGCAGGAGAAAAAAGGAAGGATGACTATTAAATACTGATTAATCAAGAAAAATGCATTCTGGAGTTTCTTGTTGCTGTATGTTAGACTCTATTAGAGCAGGTACTCTGTAAAACAGAACACTGTTTGTGAATTAGAATATATCTACAGTTACATTCTACTGTAAAAGAAGTGTAAGTTACAGCTGAAGTTACTTAAAAGACTATTTTCAGCATTTTACTCTATGCAAATATTGCATTGTGTGTGTTTTATAACACATCAATACCCATGCTCTTTGTCTTTCCATCTGAGTGTGCACAGCCTCTTTGGGTGTTCCCAATTTTGACTAAATGGCTTGCTCATGTTGATTATATAATGACACATATTTCCAAGGCTGTGGTTGGGTGCAGGTGCTAAGGTCAACTTCTTGTGTTTTGATTCTCAGGAGAATCTGCTTAAAACGAAGCATCTGTGGTTACATTTATAATTATAAATCAAGCAATGAGATCATTGTAGACCTCTTTGTTTTCATAATAACAGCATGTAACATTTTAAAGCACACAGATTGTATACTGGAAACAACATTTAAGAGGAAACATCCAAAGGTAAAGTGCCCAGAACATTTCTCAGGCACTTAGTTTTATATACTTGGAGGTAGTTCTAAGGTCCTCATTTCTTTTTTAAGGCAAGTCCTTCACAGTTTTTTTTCCAACACTTTTCAAAATAAATATACAAACTGTACTGCAAACAAAGACAATATCTAAATTATTCAGTAGTAGAAGAGTCTTTATATAACAAGTGAAGTTAAAGCATGAAAAATATGCAACCTATTCTGTAATAAAAATCACCTTTTATTGGCATTACTACCTTTTTTCCTTATTAAGGAAGTGACAGTTGGTACACAGTACTGTTTGCTCTACATGATACGAATGGAAATAATAAGCTAGTGGCTAAATATTTACTTATTACATTCTTCTCCTATATGCTATTCACCAAGTCATACGACTTGCAGTTTTGCATAGGAAGATGATCAATGATTAACCACAAGTTACAACAAATTCCATGGACAATCCCATAGAAATTTCTGCAAAATTGATACTGTTTATTAAGGTGGATACACACACAAAGATTACGTCCTCTTTTTTAGGTAAATTCATTTGTGTCCAAATTAATGGGTTTTTTCCAGTATTTTTTTCTGTTCTGCATTTTTTGGTAGATACTGGGAGAGAAACTTGGTATTTCATGTGCCAGAATATCAAAAATATTCACAAAATCCTTTAAAAAGTAGAAATACTTTTTCATTATCCCCAAACGTTTTCAGTCAAAACAAGTAATTGTTTAAGCTTGCTGTATCCTGAAAAATTTCTAGTTTTTTTGAGCAAGTGTTTCCCACAAAATACTTTGCTCATCTGTACTGTTTCATATGGAAAACAAACAGAGAAACAAACAAAGGAGTTTTAATGCATATATTATGCCCTAGAGGGTGGGAACAGTTGATAAAGGAAAAGGTGTGACTGCAGCGTGACTGGCGTTGTTGGGACTCCTGTGTGCCAGGCAGTGATCACCTCGATTGAATTTCTGTCTGCAAGGACTGTTCTGCCACTAACTGCGCCTCTGGGAGGCATGGCGGTGGTGAGAGCAAAGGAGAAAGGACAGAAACAGGCCTTAAGATAATTTGGAGAGGAATAGGAGTCCAGCACAGGCAGGTGATAGTGTTGCACACAACAGAGACCGAATTTTGTTCTCTGCATTCTATGCATTCCAGCTGGCTTCGCTGTGCCACTCAGTCTGGGGGAAAAAGATGAATGTGCTCTGCATCATCAGGCAGGGAAAAGGTCTCTGCTGAGCCAGAAAGGAATAGAATTATAGAATCATAGAGTATCCTGAGCTGGAAGGGACACACAAGGTTCATGGAGTCTGGCTGACAGCTCTGCACAGGACACCACCAGAAATGACACCATGTGTCTGAATATACAAATTTAGTCTCACCAAAAAATGTCAGCTCTGCAGAGCTTGTTGAAAAGCTCGGCCATGTCTTTCCCTGAGTACATCCTGTCTGGGACTTCATTTGCTGTTAAGGATATGCAGGCCAAAAATTACCACTGTGAATCTCTCAGCTACCCAAGCACAGTGTCGTGGTCTGTGGACCACTTTCCCTTGCTGCATCTAGGAGTAAATCATCATCACCTTTTTCAGGGAGTGATCCATAGGAAAGCTGAAACTTTTATTTGCTTCATGTTTGCATGCATGCTTCACTCACAGATGCCCGTGTAACTCTTTATATGTGGCTGTACTGTACCATGAATACCACAGAACGCTCCTTCTGAAACCCAGCTAACCCCTTAGTTTCCTAATTTTGTCTTCACTTAAAAGTGAAGGCAAAATACAGGAACATGTTTGCAGAATTTTTTCACATGAAAATGAAACACCTTTCCTCTCCTTCTGTACACGCACCCACATTTTAATATACCACACTAAAGCACCTCAGATCTTACTGCTGAAGAGATTGTTCCATGTCTACTCTCAATACAGCAGTCTCTGTGCCACAACTGCAAATCAGCTAGTGATGGCAAAGGTGAATCTCAAACGAGTATTTTGCTTCCTCATTGATTTCTACATTATATACTTGTCATATCACTCTCGGGAAAGAAAGGATGCTAAAAATACCTAGAGTTAAAAAATAATTATTTTAGAGGCTAGAGGAGGAAAGGAAGAAGTCACTGACTGTTACGTAGAGTTCTAGATATTTATCTGATTCACTGAGTCACAGAGTTCATGGACTTACAAGATAGCTCATCACTTTTGCATTGCTGCTAGTGCAAAACTATTTTTATGCTACATTCTCCAGTGCTTAAATCCACTCCTATAATAGTATTTTCTATTTATACTTATTTTCCTTAAGTACATTGATTTTTATACATTTCAGCACACCACAAAGACCGCTATCATCATTATGGTACAGACTAAGCATGCAAAAAAATCCTCAGAGTCCCAAGTTTGGAGGTTACAAAGTAAAGCCTCAAAATGCCATGTAGAATTGTAGATAATTACCTGAGAGATTCACTGAGTCACAGACTTATTAATGCATTAAGTCCCTCTCAGTATAATGAGAATGCTCATCTTGGTTCTAGAAGGTGTTGTTGTGTAAAATACTGCTTTATTTTCTTTGATTCTGAAATCACACAAAACATCCTCCTTCTGGCAATCAGAACCTACACTCCCCTGTAAAATTATCTGCATTTTCATATTATGAAACTGCTGCCATGAATTTTCTAGTAAGCTCTAACTCTAACAACTGAATTTCTCTTATCAGTAGTTTTCTTCCTCGATGTTTCCAACTTAGTTACCAAGAATAATAAGGATATGTCAGTGTGTTTTTTCTAATGTTTGCATTGGATGATTCCTAAAATAGTTTACAAATTACTTAACACCAACTGAAATTTTAGGCCCTAAAGATGAGTCAGTTTGCAATCACAACTCATTAGTAAGATTCCAGGGAGACAAACTATCATAGGAAAATATATGTGTCTCCATGTGAAGTTTTCCACTTGGAAAATGTGGAATTTTAACAGTGTTTTGCAGAATAGGTCCTAAAGGTTTCTGTTGACAGATCCAGCCTTCACCAAGGTGTGTTATGCACTCGTTGTGCTATTTTAATTAGAAGTTATCAGTTTGTAAAGAATAATTTTTTCTCTTTAATTCACTTTAAATCTGTAATTTTTTTTTTCTTCATAAAAGCAGTAGGTCCATAACCTCATCGTGACTAGTTAAACATCTGAGCTGATTTATTGCAACACCTAGTATAATTATACAACTTATTTGAAGCTGATGTACAGTACACCAGATTTAGTCAGTGGAAAATAGGATTGGCACTTGCTGGCGTTCGGTTTGTCTATAATTTCCACTGGTGTTTTCCTCAAGAATAAAATTAGATTGTCTTTAATTCTTCCATATCTGTGCAAAGAATTAAACCCCACAGAAAGCACTGAAGTAATTAATTTCGTCCTGTAATGGTCAAGAGGCTCAGTCTATCAGAAAGGTGACTTTCACTTCACCATTCGTTTTGTAAGTACCCACAGAAGGGGCACGGGGCTGAAGGACAAACACACAGTGTGCTTATCTGGGGAATAACTGCACCCTTGAACGACCTCCTCTCCAGCTAAACCTCGTGCTTGGAAGCATTATGCCATCTTCTTATGATGTGCAAGTGTCCCTGGCACGTGCACCTGTTGCACAAGCCGGCGGTGAAGCCTTGCGGGTGTGCATCTCTGCTGAAAACGTCTAAATTTGGAATGGAGCAGAGGAGCACCAGTCAGGAGGTAAGATCGAGGTTACTTCTCTTTACTTATTCCCCTTCCTGCAGTCCAAGCCCTGTGAACAATCAAAGGGATATCTCACCTTCCTGGAAGGACTTCCCATCTCCTGTTGCTTGTCTTCCTGGAGGAATCTCCAGTGTTTGGCAAAGGTTTGTATCCTCACAGCTCACAGATGCACAACCTTGCACCTAGGAGAGATTTACACATTGATGCCTTTCTTGGGAATTGGAATATAAAAAAGGTATCCCTAGAATAATGTATATTATTTTCTCCCTTTTCTACATATTCCTAACCCCAGAAATATAAATTACTGTGTAATGATTTGCAAACAGGATGGTATGTTCATTCTCATACTTAATTCTGTTTTTAAAACCCAGATTAAAAAAAAAAGGAAAATAGAAAAAAATCCAAAAATAACAGAATAAGTTGCATTTACAAGATAAGTGGGAAAATCAGATAAATAATTTGGTGGATACATTGTCAGAAACATACAGGCTACTATTTTATCAATACCTACTGCTACTTACTTTTAGCAATAGCACATTTAAATCAATAGCTCCTTTTTAATATTTTATGTCCTCCTACCATTAGCCTGTTCTTGTGTCCCTTTTTCATTGCTAATCAAAGCTATTGGCAATGATCTTGACATTTTTCTAGGTTTTTAGTGGCTCAGGATTTACTTAAATTAGCAATCATGGGAACAGTTTTTGGTTGATTCACAGCTCACCTACATTTTAAGAACTTTGTTTGCATTTTGTTATTCCACTTGCAAACAATACTATAATCTTTATTTGAGAGACAAGACTTAAATTAAAATGCTTTTGACTTTTCTGTTTTCATTGTACATAGTATCCAGGATGTATCAAACTGACTTCTTATACATATCCGATTACGTGTTATGACTGCAGGATGCTGAAAAAGAATTTCACTCTTCCGTTGTAATAATCCAGAGAAGCCATTGTCACTCTGGGCCTCCAGTTTGGGTTTGCAGGTTTTTTTTGAAAAGATATTTGGAACATTTTCTTATTTCACAATTATTCTGTAGCTGTGGTAGAAGGTACAGAAATTTAATGATGAGTTTTTCTGTTCCAATAAAAAGGGAACACACTTTTAGCTCAAAAATTCTAATTTTTAGGAGCAGAGTTACTGCACAGTTAAGTACATCTCAAGCATTTCCTTCTCTATTGAGACCAGCATCTGGTAATATTCTCTGTGACACAGAAAGCACACAGCATCCCATTATTTAAATTAGGCAGGTAAGGTTAATAAACAAGGGTCCAGAACTGAAGTCACACAGCAATTTAATAAGCATCAATCCAACACTGCTTTTTCACCCAGACTACTTTCCTGTAAATGGTGTTTTAGCAATTATCTTATCAGTTGCTACTAGCTCAGCAGTGATTTATATAATTCTGCCTGTGTAGTTAGGTTGGCGTTAGATTATATCCATTGAAATGAACATAGCAGTTGCATTAAATAGCTCATTTACTTTTCAATGAGTCACAGGAAATACTTAAACCAGTTTACCTTGTACTAGCAAAAACTTTGTACCTGAAGTTAAAAAGAAAATGAAGTATGATCTGATCCAAAGCTTGCTGAAGTCCTTTTAATCTTTCCACTAACTGCAGTGAGTCTCCTATATACACGTATAATATATATATATATATATATATAATAGGTATGTGCCCTCTCCTTTAATTTCTCCTGTCTGCAATAACTCCTGCAGTTTTTAGTGTATCTCTCACTGGAGTTCATCAGATCCTTACACAGAGCTCAGCTGAGAGCTCAAGGTACACGAGCTGTTAATTTTCCTCTGTGCTCAGGGCTGCACCTGTGCAAATGAAGCCCAGAGGGGTCTTCCGAAGTTGGCTTGGCTGAAGGCAGACTTGGCAATCTTCCTGGTGTTGTGCAGTGCTGTAGCAGGACACTGAACAAAGCAGAGGGAAATGAAGGTGCTGTTTGCTTGGAGCAGAATTGCACATACTCTGGGAAGGCTCCAGAGAAGGACGGAGGCATTGACCGCCAAGGTCATGATTTTGTCTTGCCAGCCACTGTTTATATCAGCCACCTTTATATGTGTGACTCCGCTGAGAGAGGTGTATTCACCCCCCAAAAACACACAGGAGCATTGTTAGCAACACCTCTTACAGACCAGAGCCAACGAAAAACCTGCCCACAAAAGTTACTGAAATTTTTGAGAGGGAAGTAATCGTGGAACGAATGCCATCGTATATACTGGGAAAAAAATATTATATGCACCTGAACAATCCCTTTCACACAGAGATCTCATGATCTCTCCCCACACATGGATAAATATTTTTTTTTATCTGTGGGCAGATGTGAAAATTAATTGCAAAATAGTGGCTTCCTACAAGTCACAGTGAGAGTACATTGTAGACCTAAACAAAATTGTATTGAACTACCTTTAAAGCAGCCCTAACTGCAAACTGAATGCCATTTATTTCTGTTATGTCTTTTGGTTTTACTTCTTTTTTCAGAAATACGCATACCCGCTTTTCGCACTGATCAAATGCTAACAAATGAAGTTTCACTGAAGTTCCTTATGCAAGAAAATACCAGCAAGAAACTTGTATAAAAATGCCCTTTAACAAGAAGATTATTTCTGTGCCACCAAGAATCTACAATTTTATCTCCTCCTACAAAGGCAAGCTTCTTTTGTTATGAAGCTTATGCTATAAATGAGTTTCTGGAAAACTTGCCCATTTTAGAGGTACATTCGCTAATGTGTGACACATACAAATGCTATCTAATGAATCCTGTAAGTTAACCTTAAACAAATAAAATAATCAATATTTTTGGAGTATGGATCATGCTTTGCACCATCAGAGTCTGGTAGGCAATATCACTATCCTAATATTAAAAGTGCTAAGATATTTCAGGGGGTTATTATATGAAACAAATTCTCAATACAGGAAAAGGAAGGGTCTGATTAAAGTGTGCTCAGCATTTCTTGGATGTCAGACTTTGTTCAGGTGTCTCACTCACAAAATAAAATCTTAAAAATTATAACTCAGTCTTGAAAATATTGGCTGAATTTTGTAGATGCCCCAACCAATGGCCCAGTTAGTTAAATTCAAAGAGTTTTAAGGTTAAGTTTATTCACAGTTGAAATGTCCAAAATATATGCTTAAGGCTCAGTTTCTGCAGGTTACTGGCACAAAAATGACATATAAAGGAGCACATTATTTGTAAAGCTTATTGCTGGTGGTGTAACAGTTTAGGAATTTTCCAAAAAGCAGTATATAGGGACAATGGTGACACTGGGCCAGGTCTGAAAAATTGAAGCCGTTCTTAGATATGTAAATTCATCTATATATTTAGAATGATATACATTATTATCTTCTGGAATGAGGTATTCACCTTTCAAGTATGATTTTAATCTAGGACTTCCATGTTGAGATACTGAGACATTTTGGTCATATTTGATATTAACATTCGTTTTATAAGAAAGACATAATATATAATAGATTTTAAAGTCATGTTCTAAATTGTTACAAGCACCATACTACAGTATAGGCCAGTCCTAAGAAAGAGGCCAAGGACAGAAATATTAACATTCTTAATTAAAACATAGCAATGAAATTTATTTTATACCTTTGGCTCTTCTATTGAATTTCAACACTAGCACACACCCCTGTAGTGTGTGATGGTGCCAGCGGAGTTCTATTTTGACTCTTGAAGTTGTCTTTCACTCCATATTTGCTGGGAGAGAGCAGCGCAGTGTTTCTGACAATTCTTATTTAGAAACCATGCATCTGAACTACCTCAGATTTCAGCTACATTTGGATCCAGATCAGAATCATGTAACTTGGATTCATCTCTGTTATTAATAAAGTCCTCAGAATAATACTGAAAAAGCAAATATTAAGGTTGTACTGAGTACAACTGGTTATGGTAGTCTGTGCAGCCTTTGCCTTGTATTTCACTACATGATCACAGCTTTCTAAAACAGGTCTCCCATATAAAATTCCATAGCATCTATAAATGGAGGAGCACTTCACAAATATTAATTTGTTTTTGAAGTGCCCCTTTGTGGCAAAGAGGTAATATTGTAGTCAGCTTGTGTTGGTATAGACGAGTACTCAAAATCAGTCTGCCTATACTCTCAAGGATAGGTGAAGTTGAGCTGCCCTGGTAGTTCACAGCACAGCAGTTCTTCCTTGCTGCTGCTTCCTGGCACAGTAACTGGCAAGTATTGGTATGCAATGTCTGCATCCTGCAGTCATATCAGAAAAGGGATCAGCACCAGAATGACATTGTGGGCCAGCTGCTACATGCGGGCATATAACATCCATGTATGCATTCTGCCCATCGTAGAATCAGCAGGGCTGGAGTCACTGGCTCTTTCAGCACCACACAGGAACTCCGTGTAGTTGAATGAAGGTTATGTAGGTTCAGGAGGGACAGACCAAGTACCTGGAAGGGAGATCCTGGGAGTTACTAAATAAGGTACAAAGTGAATCTCTTGTTTTCAAGTGATTTCAAGGCTCAATAAATCAGTTGAGACGCAAATGATGGCTAGGAGAGCACTGCTGCAGGAGAGAAAAGGGAGTTTGCTGTCACTCATTTTTCAAAGGGATCTACTTCTGGTTTTGAGAGAGAGAGAGAGAGAGAGAAAACTCAGCCACATGGCCCATGGACCAAATCAATATTTCCTCTCTTATGGAAGCTGCTGTATGGCAATACATTAAAGGTTTTTTCTCCTGCAACTCCCTGCCTCAAAGTATAGCCTTCCTCATGTCAGATTTCATGTCTTTCACTTCTGTTGGGAAATGGGTGGGAGGCTCTGGGTTGTGCCTGACCAGCTGCAGCTATTGCAACCCAAGAGATACAGGGGTTACAGAGCAAGAAAAGTGCCTCTACACTAAATGGGGACATCCAGTTTTCTGTGGTCTGCTGTGTGTCAGACTGAGGAGATCCTGAAGAAAAAGTCAACACAGAAGCCTTCTGGATCTTTGGCAGCTAGAATATAGATGAGCAATACCTCGTCTGCATCTTAGAAATGAGACTGGTGGCAATCCAGAAATGTTCCCACCGAGTGTGGTCACACTGCCTACGCAATGCTGTCTCTCAGCTGTCCCATACTTCAAACAGATTAAGTGCACTCTTCCTCTCTTTTCTTCACCTTTGTCTTGTGTAAGCCTTTTAGGCTGCATGGTCTGCTTGGTTTCGATGAATGAATGCTTTTATTTGCATCTTTGGTTAACTTGACATGCATTAAGAGTGATTTCAAGATGACTGAATAACAACAAAGCATTCTCCACCCAAATACTGAGTGGAAATATAAACCGCAGCACCTTAACAGTGCTGTAATATGCACCTCCTGTGCATCAGATAATAACAACGTGTTCTTCACAGGGGCCAGGGCATGAAGAAATGCCTAAGGATTATTGAGCAACAGGGAAGGCTCTCTGCCAGGCCCGAGACACTGGGAGCCATGGCTGATTCCAGACAGCAATCAAGCCATGTCTTCCAGAGGCACTTCAGAGACAAGATTCATAATAGTGTCTAATTAGCAGAAACCTGTGTCTGACCGTGGCAGCAGCAATAACAGTGTCAGTGTTATAAAGACACTTTGTTTCATGGAGGACAGGGGGTGAGAAGTGGTTTTTGGGTTTTGGTTATTTTTTATAATTTGATTGCTACAAATTGTGGAAGGAGGGACAGGACACTTCAAGCAGGAGTGTTTTTGGAGCCTGGACTGTAACTTCATACTGATTCAGAAAAAGATTGGTGTAGAAACCACTGATTGTAGGGAAACAAAAAAAAGGCCTTTCTCTGGTGAGGAGCTTTTTACCTGGGCTTTTCTTGTGCTTGAAGTTCAATGTATTCATGGGTCTTTAAATTTTCCAGGGAGAGCCTCAAGAAATACAATACTATGTCCATTCAGGACCTGAGGATCACACAGGTAGAGGAAGGTTATTCCCAGAAGATCAGCTTTATTCTGGGAAAATCAGGGCTACTCTTGAAACATAAGTACAATTACTCTTTGCTGAGACAATTGGGAAAGAGGTAAAGGAAAGGAAAAAGCAACCAGAAAAGGGACTTCATGACCATGATATGAGAATTTGGGGAGCCAGAGGGTCATTTGACTTTGAAAGATTCTGCCTCTAGATTTTCCATAAGGGCTGTTTGTGTTAAGGCATATCTTGCAGTCTTTGAAAGTTTATTGAAAAGCATGAAGTAGCAAAACAGCATCAGATGTCTGCTTCATATCAAGCTGCTGGAGAATGACGTTGTATTTTCAACATGCTCATCAAGAATGAGCTTCCGATTACAGCCAGACTAAAGAAGCTTTATTTAAAAAAAAAAAAAAAGAAAGGAAAAACAAGAAAGGACTTACAAGGAAAGGAAAACTGATTTATTTATGGATGTGGTTGAACTGCTGGAAAACCTGCATTAGATTAACCACAGACATTAAAAAATTTACCCCAACTGGTTCACTTTTGTTAGCATCAAATATTTGACTGTAAGTAAGTTTTGTAAAGCTGTCTCTGTAAGGATTGCAGACCTCAGCTCTGCGTTTGCTATGCCTGAAGGTTTTACATCACTTCTGATTTACTCTGCAGCCACAGATCTGAACTAGGAGATTCCTCAGTGCTATATGCCACTGTTCTCTTTTCTGTGAAAAACAACAGAGTAGCACTTGGTTGTTTAGTGTGAATGCTGAGAGGGTTGGGTTGAGCAGTCTCAGACCCTTAAAAGAAGAGTGTCACAAAAGTTCTACTGCATTGGTAATATTTTTGTTGATGCTGAAAATTTAGTTGGATACTACAGCAGTGGGCTCTACAGAACATGCTCCAGAAAAAGAAAGAAACCAAATATTTGCACATGCTGGAAAGTGAGTGAGTCAGCAACTGAGTGGGAACATTCATCAAAACTCAACAATGAGCAACATTGTGATGAGTCTTGCTTCAAGTGTGGCATTCACCAGAAATTTCTCCCAAAATTAAGTTTTAAGAAGTGGATTTATCTGGAAATTCTTTTGCTCAAAAGAAGTGCAAAAAATAGGTGGTGTAAAATTGTTATTATTTTAAACTGCAGTTGTATTCAAAGGACTAGAAGGAGGACTCCTCATTCACTCCTGAGACCTCATTTGGCTGCATGTATGGTATGGAGAGAGGTTAGTTAGCTAAAAAGACTCTTGGGCCACGTTATAACTCCTGCCTGGAAAACTGTTGCTGTCCATACAAAAAGAAAAAAGGCAGTGAATGGAATCAGGGAGGGACAAGCCAGGAGAAATATTTTTTTAAGAATTCCAAGAGTTTAGATTAATCAAACAACTCAGTTTTCATGGTTATTTGGGTAGTCATTTTGACACCCTCCCACATTGCACATGCAAACTAGTAAAATTATTATATCCTGTTGTTAAAATAAAGCCATCGGTCACAGAGTTGTGTCTCCAAAAAACAGATAAACAACATTGTTCAAAAATTAGCCAGTGTCAGAAATTACGCAGCCTTCTGTATCAATAGCATTCTGGAAGAAGTCCAGACCTGTCAACACGGAAACATGCAATATGATTTAAGAACTACGGCAAAAAAGTTTGTGTCCAACCCATCCTTAGTGAAGATGGAAAGCTGTTAATGTTCCCACACAGAATATAACGTTTAGTTTACATGTGATTTTATCCCAAAAACACGTATTGTTATTGTGAAATCCATTAGCAAATGTTTGCTAAAGAGGGAGAACATTGTTAAAATTTTCACTGTTTATTCACTGAAAATTTCTGGACAATGGTCCTGCTTGACTGACCTGATCTCCTTCTCTGACAAGGTGACATGCTTCACAGAGACGAGAGAGGCTGAGAAAGTTGTCTACCTGGACTTTACTAAAGCCTTTGACACCGTTTCCCACAGCATTCTCCTGGAGAAACTGACTGCTCATGGCCTGGATGGGTGTGCTCTTGGCTGGGTAAAAACCTGGCTGGATGGTGGGGTCCAGATTGGTGGTGAATGGAACAAAATCCAGCTGGTGGCCGGTCACTGGCGGTGTTCTCCAGGGCTCAGTACTGGAGCCTGTCCTGTTTAGTATCTTTATTGATGATCTGGATGAGAGGATCAAGGGCACCCTCAGTCTGTAGATGACACCAAGCTGGTTGCGTGTGTTGATCTGCTGGAGGGTAGAAAGGCTCTGCAGAGGGATCTGGACAGGCTGGATTGATGGGATGGGGCCAGTTGTGTGAGGTGCAACAAGGCAAAGTGCTGAGTCCTGAACCCGGGACATA
This sequence comes from Callaeas wilsoni, assembly GCA_013398955.1. NCBI lineage: Eukaryota > Metazoa > Chordata > Aves > Passeriformes > Callaeidae > Callaeas > Callaeas wilsoni. Next base: position 15,997 of record VWPU01024207.1, on the reverse strand, counting down.
ACAACGCCAGGCAGTGCTACAGGTTGGGGAAAGAGAGGATGGAAAGCTGCCCTGGGGAAAAGGGCCTGGGGGTGCTGAACATGAGCCAGCGGTGCCCAGGTGGCCAAGAAGGCCAAAGGCATCCTGGCCTGTGCCTGCAATAGTGTGGCCAGCAGGACCAGGACAGTGATTGTCCTCCTGTACTTGGCACTGGTGAGGCCACACCTCAAATCCTCTGTCCAGTTTTGGGCCTTTCATTTCAAGAAAGAACTTGAGGTGCTGGAGTGAGTCCAGAGAAGGGCAACAGAGCTGGGGAAGGGTCTGGAGCACAAATCTAGTGTGGAACAGCTGATAGATCTGGGGTTGTTTAGCCTGGAGAAGAGGGCTGGGATGAGACCTTATCTCTCTACAACTGCCTGAAAGGAGGTTCTAGCAAAGTGGAGGTCGGCCTCTTCTCCCAGGTAACATGCCACAGAACAAGAAGAAATGGCCTCAAGTTTTGCCATGGGAGTTTTAGATCGGACATTAGGAAAAATTTCTGCATGGAAAGGGTTGTCAAGCATTGGATTGGGCTGTCAGCCAGGTTGTACAGGGTAGTGGTTGAGTTACCATCCCTGGAGGTATTTAAAGGATGTAGAGATGTGGCACTTGGGGACACGGTTTAGTGGTGGACTCGGAAATGCTGAGTGCTTGATAATCACGTTTTCTTTCAGCAGCTTAAAAGTTCATGTTTTATATTTGATAAAAATAAGTTTCCTCCTGTAGAGCAGGTAGTTGTTTTTGCAACTTATGGAGAAAAATTGCACAAAATCAAGCCTGGAATAGCCCCACAGACATCAGAATCAGCTACCACAGCACTTGGTGCTATAGTACTTACAACAATGTTGGACCTAGAAGTATTAGTATTAGTTTTTCTGGAACAGTCTGTCTTTCTACTTAATTAATTGACTTAAACCCAAGTAACATTTTTTATCTGAATTAGTACATTGCATCTGATCAAATGTCACTACTGGTGCCTTCTAGTTAACAAGCAATAAATGGACTTCTATTCCAAAATTAATTGTGATGAAATATTTTATATATAGGAAGTAAAAAGTTGGGAAAGAATTCTTATTTTCTATATTCATTTAGGAAGCTGCAGCTATGTGGTAATGATGTAAAGTGAATATTGATCCATCCTATATTCCTGGCAAGGTTAATCATTATGTAACATTTGGAGGACTACTTCATTCACCTCTCTTTCACACACATTTCCAAACACAAGACAGAGTTTTGCTTTGTTTTGGTTTGGTTTGGTTTGGTTGGAAGCATGAATTGGTTTTTATTGTTATGTTGTGTTTTGGTTTGGTTTTAAGAGGCTATGTTTGGCTGTTCCTCATTTTCACCAAAACCACAGCAGCCAAAATGACTTGTTCAAACTTGTAAATGGAAAAAGTACAGCACAGCCAATTTCTGGTGTCCCGTTACTTTTGTGCTAAAAGAAGAGATAAGAGGCTTGTTACGGTGTAAATCAGATGTCACCAACCTGTTGCAAGCAGCTGAACTGCAGACCACTAAGTTATCTAAATCCCCATCCAGGAAAAAACCAACCTGTGGGGTGTTTTCCTGGGGCTTCCATCCATGCTCCTGTGTCATGCTGCCCCCGGCACCCACCCACACTGGGTCACTGCCATTCCCGGGAGCCACAGGCAACTTCTGCTCGTGACTCATGAGCAAACCTCCTTTCCCCTCGAGTTTCCGCGGTACATGGAGTTCTCACGGGAGGATTTCTGATGCACAGCTAAGAAGGGACAGTTGCTTCTGATGAATTTCACCTCCTCCAGCACCTACTCTCCTCTGAAACATCAGAGGAGGACCCTGATGATCTCTGGAAGTCTTCTTTGCTCATTTTCTTTCTTACAGTAGAGGGAAATTAAAGGAAAGGGGAAAAGAAAGGGAAAGGAAAGGAAAAGAAAGGAAAAGAAAGGAAAAGAAAGGAAAAGAAAGGAAAAGAAAGGAAAAGAAAGGAAAAGAAAGGAAAAGAAAGGAAAAGAAAGGAAAAGAAAGGAAAAGAAAGGAAAAGAAAGGAAAAGAAAGGAAAAGAAAGGAAAAGAAAGGAAAAGAAAGGAAAAGAAAGGGAAGGGGAAAAGGGGAGAAGAAAGGGAAAAGGAAAGGAAAGGAAAGAAAAGGAAGGAAAAAGAAAAGAAAGAAAAAGAAAAGAAAGAAAAAGAAAAGAAAGAAAAAGAAAAGAAAGAAAAAGAAAAGAAAGAAAAAGAAAAGAAAGAAAAAGAAAAGAAAGAAAAAGAAAAGAAAGAAAAAGAAAAGAAAGAAAAAGAAAAGAAAGAAAAAGAAAAGAAAGAAAAAGAAAAGAAAGAAAAAGAAAAGAAAGAAAAAGAAAAGAAAGAAAAAGAAAAGAAAGAAAAAGAAAAGAAAGAAAAAGAAAAGAAAGAAAAAGAAAAGAAAGAAAAAGAAAAGAAAGAAAAAGAAAAGAAAGAAAAAGAAAAGAAAGAAAAAGAAAAGAAAGAAAAAGAAAAGAAAGAAAAAGAAAAGAAAGAAAAAGAAAAGAAAGAAAAAGAAAAGAAAGAAAAAGAAAAGAGAAGAAAGGAAAAGAAAAGAAGAGAAAAAAAAAGAAAGGAAAAAAAAGGAAAAGGAAGGGAAGGAGAGGAAAGGAAAGGAAAGGATGATAAAACGGAAGGATGGGTGTGAACATGTAGCTTCAGAAAAACACAGCTAAATTTGCTGCTATTAATGGGCTTTGAACTCTATGGGACTGTAACATCAACAGCCAAATAATTTTGTGAAGTGCATCTTTAATAAGAGGTTAGTATTGCAATGGCTTTAGTGGGTATAGGGGAAAAATAAATGATCTGGAAAATAAGAGTGACACTGTTCAAACTTGTTTGTTCCACCAACTGTTTTATTTTACCCAAGGAACTCTTGAAATATCTCAGCCTTGGCTAGTAAAAGTAGCTGTTGAAAAAATACTAGCAGAGCTGTGGGGAACAATGAAGCAGAGCTTTTTGGCACAGCAGAGAATGGATGGCATTCTGGGAGGTGTTTTCTGCTTCACTTTATGGAGTTCATCACTATGGCAGTTATGCTTGCTGATATTCTTAAAGGGTGGCAGCTCTGACGAGGGAATAGTCTGTATTTGGTTATATAGGCTGTGCCTTCCAGTGAGAGAACACAACAAACTAGAAGGAGAGCAATAAAGCAAGCGAAGACTTAAATCCCATGTAAGGGGGGGAAAAAAAAATCCACAAATATTTCCCTGCGTAAGGAAGCAGCAAAAAAAGCTGATATTCTCACCAGAACAGAGAGCTCTTTATGTTGATTATTATCAAAATGGGATATAAACTTTAAAAAGAAACTGCAAACAGCTTTCAGGAATGGCAAAATCAGATATGTTATCTTTAGATACAGATAGTATTTTTCTTCTCCATCACAGATGCTACTACATTTTCATTTTGACCTCTGAAAATATGGATGAATGAAATGGAGATCCACAACATATCTGGTACTGATTGTTTACAGCCTTTTTCAGGCACTTGTAGATGTGAAACTCTGATAGCCTAAAGCTATATTGAAGGTTTATGGAGCAGAAATAACCAAGAAGCTAAGAGGACTTGTCTCCGTGGTAACCCAGATATTAAAATGGAATGATTTAGACTATTTGTATGTGGAATGTGCCCTCTGCCACAAGCCAATATGCATTAACATGGTGAAAAAGCACTGATAAAACTTTTGCTGGTGTTGCAAAGAAAAGAGTTTGAGAATTATTGGGACAGTATTTTCAACAGATGCAGAACAGGCAAGGTAACAACACCTCTTTGCTGGCATCTTCCTTCCTCTGGTAAGCAAAGCCCTGTCTGTAACCCTTTCATGGAAATCAAACTGCACACTCCAGGAGCACTTGGATCCTCAGATGAGGATGACCACAGACATCTCCACATCTCTGTAAATGCACCTTTCTGGCATTCATGTCTTGTCTGTGCTCTGGATTACGATGCCAAACATGACAACAGAAAAAATTCTGTAATGCTTCCAAAATGCCAATTTCTGTCTTTGTTTAGTAGCATGACAAATGTAAAAACTAGGCAATACTATAAATAATTGCATGCAAGTATTTTCCACGCCAATCTCATAAGCCCTGTTAAAAGTATCCTCCCAGGATTTTTCTTTCTACACTTGCCTGCTCCATTAATTCACGAATTCATAAACAGCAGGGATGAAAGGACTATGAAGAAATCATATGATGTACTTTGGCCCAAAATAATATCAAATGCACGTAAATCATTCTAAATGGATATTTGTCTGACATCTGTTGTAGATTTTTATACTATCCAAGCAAAATATTCCAGTTCTTCAGTATTCTATTAGAAAGATTCTCAGTGTTGCTATCATATGCTTCCCTCTCAGAAAGTCCATTGCTCTTACATAGAAAAGTGTGCAGAATATGCTATAGATACTATAGAATTTTTCTTTTTTGTATTTAGACATTTTTGTAGTGTGTATCCCGCCTCTCTCTCCTTTTCTCTCCTGTAAGTCTCCTAGAGTTCATCTCGTCCAGCTGCCAAACCAAGGAAGGTTCTCCTTTACTTGTCATTTGTGTTTATCTGGTCAGTGTTTGTCTATTTTCTTAATAGTACAGATTTCATGTCAAGTGAAATAATAGCTGTGTAGTTTTTGGTTTATGTCTGTTCTTTCCCTAGTAATGTACATTCTGACTTACCCAATGTCCAACAAACACTACCTAAATCTGTAGGGAAATGTCTCTGCCCACATGCTTCTCAGTGTGTTTTATATAAGGAGGTGTAAAGCTCCTTTATGGCCAAATGAGATAGAACAACAGGTGCCAGTCACTTTTAATGTCATTTATAAACACTTCCAATGTGAATATGGTATTTTATCTAGGGCCCACTTCAGAAGCAATTCAGACTGTATTTCCCTCTCTCACAGAGCTCTGCTACATTACACTGTGTTCATTAAAGAAAAGTGTGTTTTACCTTTAGTGAGACAAACCCAATTTCGATGCTTCCAAAAAGACTCCACAAAGAATTTTGTTGTAATTTGTGATGATGGAAAAAGCATGATAGTGATATGTGACATATATATGATGCCTTTTGTAGGATGGAGCTGACAGATGGCTTTGCCATTCTTCTTATATATGCAGCCTTAAAACAGAGACATGCACATAACATTCCTAAAAACTGCTTAGCACCTCCAGTGCCTTTCTGGTAAGTGGGGATAATTAATAAAGAATAATGGCATGGACATACACTGTCCACTGGCAAGCAGTTGTAAGAAAACAAGCACTGTTAACATTGAGTCATCTACAGTAACTAACCATAAAATAATGCAGGCTAGAGAGGGAAAAGACCGATTAAGTCATCCACTCCATCTCCTGCCAAGGCAGGCTTCTTTTCTGCCATATATTATTAAGTGCTTTGTCCAGCCTAGTTTTAAATTATTCAAGCGATTTGATATCCAATATTTCCTTTGGGAGACTACTCTCCAATTCAATTCAGAGGTATGTTTATTTATTCCTTGCTCTATAAATAAAATGTTCTTTGCTTATTTGCACTAGTTCAAAAATTTATTTTCAATTTTTTCAACTTTATTTTATTACTATTGGAGCTGAGATACAAAATGGGCGATGTAGAGGACTTTGGATGAAACAAAGACATGAAGTTCTGGAAAAATAAATAACGGGAAGGTGTTTTCTTTGGGTTTGTTTGTTTCTTTAATCATGCACTGTATCTTTATACACCTCACAAACTAGAGCCGAATAAAACAACAGCCTTTGCACACTGTTGAATAACTTCTCGTCCGGTCAGCAACCATCCTGTGGCAGTAAGCACCCCAAGCAGCAGTGGGGGAGATATTTTGGGAGCCATGCAAGAGACAAGGAGGCAGGAAGGCAGAGAGGGATGGCTGCCCAGCATCCTGACAAGTGAGCCCTCTGCCCACGGACTGTCCTCGGCGGCAGCAGCTTCCTGCAGAGCTGCGCATGTGGTGGTGTGGTTCTGACTCGAGTATGCCAAGGGTTTCTAAACTTTTAGGCTGCTCAAAAATGTAAGATCAGCTCAGGAAAGCCCTGCAGACCTCGTTGTGTCCTGTGGATTGCTGGGCGAGGTGTCGCAAGGGGAACGACCAAGCACTAAATGTGCAGGACAGCAGAAAACACAGGTAAATGATTACAAGGAATGATTAAAAGGCATGTGCATGGCGTAAAAAGATAAATAGCAAAGAAAGAAATTCTTAATCCCAGGTGTTCATCTGTGCCTTGTCAAGTGTTCCAGCAAGCTCGTCCCCAGTCTCATGCTCTGGTACACTTTACAAGAAGTTTTCAGGTAATGGGAGTTTAAAAATTAACTGGTGCACCCTGTGCTGCACGCTTATGAGCCAAGGCCCTTTGAAGTGGGTAGAAAAATCCCCACAATTTCAAAGTGCTTTGAAGCTGGCCCCGGGCACACAGAGACAGTGGTTAATTTTACACTCGGATGCAGAGGAGCTCTGCAAGCGAGTGGCGCGGTGGCTGGGACAGCGACGGGCGTCACCCCTGCCAGCCCCGCGGGGAACGGCTGCAGGGGCAGAGCCCAGGCACGGATGTCGTGCAACCGGTCAGCACAGCATCCATGCTGCAGCCGTGCCTCTGGCAGAGTTAGGCAGTGCAGAAGGACAACGGAGAAGTAATCTGCCCTTTCTCTAAGCAGTACAAAGGTTGAGTCTTGGGATAAGCAGCAACTGCAAAGTACTCCCCTGGGAAGCCACCTTCAGTTGGTAGTGGGAATGGAGAACAACTTCAGCATGGACTAGCTGAAAGCACTGTGAATACTCAGAAACACATTAAAGGGTAAACCAGAACTGGAGCAAAGAGGACACAATGTGGCATCAAAATGCTGCTCTCTCTGCAACTGCAAAAGAAAATGAAGGTTCCCTTTGAGCAATCCTACAGAAAACCCTGAGGTCTGGTGGCTACCAACTGCAGCAGCTCCTTTATCCAGATCTCCTTTTCCAATCTTCAGACAAAAGAAGAAGGGATCAACCCACGCCTGGTGGCACAAAAGGACAAAGTCTTGCTCCTGAGCACCGAGAGGGCACTGCAGAGGGAGAAGGCATTTTCCCAGCCAGCACTGAGGCGCAGACCCAGCGAGGCATCACCCAATGTGGCTGTCAGCCTGCACATCCTCCTGCCAAACCGGGTCCTGCCTCACTTAGCAGCTCCTGCTGGGGCCAAGCTAGGGAGCCTCCCAGTTGCTGAGCCACCCCTGCCTCCCCCAGTGGCTCTTGGGGAGCAGGGCAACGAGGGCTCCTTCCCCACTGGCCCGCTTGGGCCTCCCTCCCCACGCTGCTGTATCTCAGCCCCAGCCCTGCATCCCTGGTATGGCCCCACTCCAATGTAGGGGCACTGCTGAGATGCACAACACCAGCTCCAAGGCACTGGTGAGGGACTAACCAAGGCCAGGGAGTAAAACCTCAGCATCACCATATGGATATTGTATTTGGACTCCATTTTCAGAAAGGATTCCTTCTGGACTTCTCCTGGCCCCCTTGCACAAAAACAAGGCTGCCCTGGAATCTGAGCACACCCACCTTGAGGCTCAAGGCTTTTTTGTAAGCTGTTTTTCTTCCTTTTGAATCACTTACAGTGTTATAACAAGGTCATTTGAATTGTGTCGTGCTTTTGTTAGTGTCTGATCGTACTCCTTAGAACAGTTTTGGATGAAAATAAGAAATAACATCATAGTAAAAGAAATAATTCATCATTAATAGCATAAAATTCAAAGACACATGAAGTATTATGCCATCTATCTTCAAAATATTCATATGTGTTACAAGTTTCCAGTTGGTAAGAAAACACAGATATTTCTAAGGAACTCAATAATTTTTCAAATTTTGTGCCTGAGCACATTAATCACAATGGTGGATTTTATTCAATCAATTTCTTCTTCTTCTAACCCTATGAGCTCTATTTAGCATTTTCCATGTGGATCTACACAATTTAGTGTGTGATTCTACAAGGACAGTCACCACTTCTGGCACACCACAGGAACAGCTGCATTTAAACAATCCAGTTTGGGATTCAGGCAACTAAACTTCCCTGAACAAGGTGTTTCCCATTCCAGCACCTTAGTTGAAGATTAATAAGCACTTCAGGCTGTTTTAACTATAGTCACTTCTTGCTTCCTTGGCAACTATTTTAACTCCATTTATGTGAAAAACACACAGCACATTATAAAGTGGTGGAAAAAAATTATTTGGTAAATTGACCATGGGACTGGAAATAAGAACTCCATAGGAAGCTCACACATGACATGTAAAAATTTCCTTTATTAATGAATATATTTAAAGTAGTCCCTCTGAAATAGTTTGAGCATAGCTCATCCTGCCCCGGGAGAGGAGGATGGACAACAGTGGTGCCTTCTTGGCACCTTGGGCTCTCTATGGAGCACACAACCTGAGAGCAGAACAGTATTCGTGTAGGAGAGAGTTCAGTGGTTGATGGGCCTTAGCAAAAACAGTAGAATACTTTGCAGAAGATCTTGTTTCTACTTGATCATTAAACTTCTCTACTCACATGTTTTTTGCTCTATTTAAATATATTTAACCATTTCATCAAAAGAATTACATGAAATATATTGCTGGATTGGTTAGTGACTTTATGTTACTGACAGGCTACCCATAACTTCCTTTGCATTTTAAATATGTAAAGTAGGCACCTCTTAGATGATATAAAAGCCATTTTCAGCTACCAGCTGTAAAAGAGGTCATATTTGCGGTACTGTGTTTTAAAAGAAAATAACATTTAGTTCTCAAATAATCAAGATGTTCATTACTTTGTCTTTTATGGTTGGATAAATATTTAGAGTTGTTGTAATTAAAGATTTACCTCACAGTATCATCCTTATGACTCTGTGTGGCACCTTTATAGCAGCTTCAATGATTTCTTGTGCTATACAAATGTGGGAAGCAGTCACTTATTCTTTTATGGTGTCTGTACTCAAATTAGGCTACCAGCTGAAGAAAAAGGTTTTAATTATTGTCATTCATTACATGAATACTAGGACTATGATAACCTGAAAATACAGTTTTGGAAGCCACTTGCACTTTCCTTGACATCTGTGATGGCACCAAAATAAAAAGAAAACAATGTTTTACTCTTGACTGGAGTCTGCCACAATGCTGAGTTAACACCTTGCCCCTGGCACAGGAAGTGCTTTTATGTGGAGTAATATTGAATATAATCATTCGAAAATCCAGCTCTGAGACCGAGGGAGGTGAAGGTGTACAAATGACTCAGCCCTTTGAATACTTCAAGGTATCACTGCACATCACTGCACACTCTTTGGGACTGAAGGGCAATGTCTGTGCTGTGCCCTATAGTATGGAGCAAAACCTCTAAACGAGCTCCCAGCATTTCTAATGCGGGGTGTGGCACCACAGGCTCCATAAAGCTCTGTAGCTTGCAACACTGCCCCTGAGCTAAATTAGCCCTAGTTCTTAGCACAGCTAATTAACCTGAGTCCACATTGACACAAAACTGTCTTTGGTCCCAAAGCCGGCTGTGTTGCTGCTGGCCTGAGGATGTCCAACAGCCATGCTCCATCACAGAGTTTATATGGACCTGGATGTGGGTGTTTTCAAACGTGAATATCTAAAATCAGTGCTAGTGTGTTTTAGCTTCTGGGTTGGGAGATGGAGCTGAGAGGTTCCCATCAGGCCAGAGGCAGCTGTAGGCTGGGATACCGGATGAAGGCAAATATTTGCAGTGCTATATCCAGTTGCAATAGAAATCATTACTTTTTGTCTTGCAAATCAATTTATTTCCACCTGGTCAAATGCTTTTGCGGAGAGTGAAACTACTCAAGCTTATTGGCCAATGGCTCTGCCTAACCCAGCAGTGCATTGACAGCAGGGGTGAGGGGACAGTGGGGACTGCTGTCTGAGCAGGAGGGCCCAGCCACCAGGTGGGGACTGAGTATCAGCTTCAGAGTAACACGTTTCCTTTCCTTCCATTAGTCCTCTGGAACAGGGCAGCTCTCCCAGAGTCTGTCCCAGAAGAAGACAAACCCAGGCCAGTGGCTTACTTGTGTACTCCAAGGCTAACCTCATCTGCTAAGCTACATGGATGTAAGAATATAGTTAAAGAAAATATACATACTTTGTACTTGGGAGAGAGATGCGAATAATTTTAAATGGAAAACATGAGCTGGTGGATTCCACTAAAGAAAGAGGCTTTTCATTAACAGGAAAGTTTCCAGTTGAATATAATTCCACCCTCTTTTGTTTATTAAACAGCACTTTCAACAATTTTGCAGGGATGATTTATGTTCTAAAATATCTTGTTCTCCTTTAACCTCCATTGTAGTCAAATTTGAGACATCATATTTGCTATAGCAACAGTTTGATTTCAGAAAAACAGAATTTGTCAGGGATATTTCACTTCCCTACAGAATTAAGGATTTGGTAAAGACTGAAACAGGAACATCTGAAATCACAGGTTAGGGAATACAGAAGCATGATGTACTGCAGACTTCTTATTCCAGAATATTGCCAATTGTCACAATTATTTAATATCTGACATCCCTAACACTTGGCATCCTTCTCGTTGAACTTTTCTTATTTTTTTTTTAAAAATCAAAGAACAGTTTGAGGAGAAGAGAAATGGATGATCTTTTGTAATGGAATTTGCTGCTTATAGGGAAATATTTGCCTTGTTAAACTATCTGAACAAGCGTCTTGGAAGTACTAGTATGCAATGATGACTACTAAATAAAGAATAAATATAATACAAATGTGTTAAAAAACCAGAGGGCTTCACTGAGAAGCTGATAGATGATATGAGAGAAATTGTTATAATGAGTTCCAGTGGTTTATACATAAACGCACAACTGGAAACATGATTCATGCATATAAAATACTTGATATATTACTTATGGAGAGTTAGTGGGTGTCACACACATAAAATGCATGCCAAAGAGTTGAATACCTCAACCTTATGCACCTTTCTCACCCAACAAATAAACACTGTCTATATCACCTAGCGACAGATTTTTTTTTTTCAATTACAAATGTCTGTAAGCTGAGCACAGTATTGGTGTTAGAAAGCTGGATGTTATAGAGACACCTTTCAGGCACTGATACACAGAACAAAGCACATTTTGATTATAATATGTCACCTGGCAATCAGTTCTAAAAAGCCAGCAGTGAAAAAAAATCTTGCCTGAGAAAATGCAGACTGTGAGTGCCAGAGCTACTGCGAGGATGAGACACAGTAGCAAGGAATGGCGCAAACATTGGCAGAACAAGGAGCTCGCACGGTGTCTTCACAGACCCCTGTCAGACAGAGGAGGAACAGACAGTCCTAGCTGGAATCCCAGTTAAAAGCACCACGGTGGTGATGATTCATTGCTGCAATATTAAAACATCCACAACCATGTTTTAGAAAAAAAAAGCATAGCTAAGAATGGCCATGTGTACCTATATATACATCTATCCATACGTAGGCTAGGTTTCATATGAGCATTGAGAACAGCTTCTGTCATGTCAAGAAAAGTAAGGAATCAGGTAAAGGGACTCAGAGAATTCAGTGTCTCTGATAGTCTTTGGATACATTTTACCCCAGTATGCATAGGCACTGTGAACAGTCCTGTGTTTAGTTGTGTTTGCAAATTGGTTAGCAGCTTTGTTTTGGGTTACATGTGTTCTGCGGTTTGCTGACTGACAGTGTATTCTCTAACTTCAAAATCAAGTCCAAAAAAAATAGATCATTTTAAGCCCCGTGCTCCAGGCTGTCAGACAGCCTCCAAACTGCCACAGACTCTTCTTTCTAGCAAGGCCAGAGAAAAGCCTTTTCGTAATCTGGGTCATGATGGAGTTTTATGTTTTTGAGAAAAGTATTCCTGGCATCCAGAACAGAATGCATCTTTAAACTTTCTAACAATACAGCATATGTAAATGAGATAGCTTTCTCCAAGCTCTCCTCTTCTGTTTCATTCTTTCTTCTATGTTTCTTTTCATTAGTTATATATATCACGTCTTTAATTTATGTTTTCTATATGAAAAAGATCTGGGCAATAAAACTTTGGTATTTAGTCTTCTAAATTATTCCTCTTTCTGGTTTTGGTTACGTTCTTTTCTCTGCTGGAAAAGATAAAGATGAGCAGATCTCCAAAGCCAAGCCACACTTATTTTTCCTTCATTGTCCTCAAATTTTAAGACATGTAATCAATCACGAAGGAAAGTGTAGCAGTTAGAGCAATAGGCAAGGCCCATGTGCCATGGGGTAGTAGAGGGAGGTAACAGAGTGGAAACAAAAAGATGTTGCCAAAAACCCTGTCAAATGTAGAGACAGAGCCAGGCTGTGACACCGCAGAGGTTGAAGCTTCCCACAATGCAATGTGGGACCTTCTAAACTGGGATTGACAGGGAAAGGAGAGAGATGAAGCAGGTAGCTTCGCTCCAGAAGGAAGGGATGGGACGGCAATAGCAGGGAACAGATCTTGTGGGAAATGTGTGAGGGTTTTCTTGTGTTTTCTCTTTAATTTTAATTAAGCTGTTCTACCAAAACACCTCCTTCACAGCCCCAGAGAGGACAGAATAGTTAGTATGAACCAACACTGAGTATCTTGACAAAGTTATTGCTGGTGACTCAGACGAGTTTCACTCACCTCAATCTTCCTAAGAATGGAAACTTTTCAGAACCTCTTTATCTACTGATATATATCCACATATCTATACCTTTTCTATCTGACTCTTTTCTGGCCTTTTTCACTCATATATCCTTTCTTCTCTCTGAACTGCCCTTTAATCTTTCATTCTTCTTTTCTCTTGACGTGTTCCCATGATGATCTTCTGACTCAACCAGACTTCATTCACAAATCTCAGATCCTCTTCATAGAAGACACTTTATGTAAATAACTTTAAAGATGTGAGAGAAGAAAAATCAAGACACAAGTCTGAAAAGAGAGCTGTCAGCACTTCTCCCATTAATTCACTTGCTGCAGCAGTTATGATAGGAGTGATGCAGCAGGATGTTTTGCCTGGTGGTTTGGTAGGAACACAGGCAAGACTTTTACTATAATGGTTGTTCTCTGACCTAGAATTTATGCATCCCTGGATCTTCCCTGGATCTTCCCTGGATTATGTTGCCCACAGAGTGATAGCCCAAGTTTTTGCTTTGTTCTTTTTCTGCTGTTCGAAGAGTGGGTTTACCTTCTCTTCCTTTCAAAATAGTGTAGGATTTCCATAGTACCAGTCTAACTGATGTGATTTTTTTTTCATTTGCAATGAAAAGTCCTAGAGACCTAACATTCCTAGTTTGATTTCAAACCCACAATATTAAATTGGCTTTGATGTTAGGCAGGGAGAGTCTGCCCAGCCAACTGTAAATACATGTAAAATGCTTACACTTATTCCATTACAGCACACATTTGTTATTATATTAAATAGTTAATAAAGTTACATTAAAAGGCTTCTAAGAGTGAGACAGAAACTTCCCACAGAAGGAAAATATTGAGTAAGTATTTCTGCTGACTTTAATTCCTTTTGTCTAGACATCACAACAGCCGTTAGGCTTATCCTGCCAATGTCAATATAGTCCCTTGAGGATATGTGGCAAATTAACAAATTTAGCAATAAAAGTAATGGGCTGACAATTACCTAACTATAGCAATAACACAGCATCTATTAATGAAATACACAGACACACACATGCATACAAATATACGTCCTTGCAGGCACATATATGCACACGTATCACTTCTGAGCTAAATTCTCCAAATCATACCATAGCAAGCCTGTTTCTTCCACATTGATTTTTACATGCACAGTTTTTTGTGGCACATGGATCTGACAGGCCATTAAAAGGGCAGTGAAGGAGAATAACAACATGGTGCCAGATCTATGCACAGCCATAAAGGTGTCCACGCACGCTGCCACAGCTGCCCTCCTCTGAGGTGAGTGAGCCCAGGCACTCCCTAACTCTCACTGGGTACCTGCATGAAGGTACCCCATACTCATATTTCTGTATTCTGTCCCACCTCTGTCTGAGCTCAGGTGGCCCACTGATCCCAGATGCCCTCCTTGCAGATGGAGCAGAGCGGCACAGGAAGAGGCCCTTGCCATCTCTGTGGGGCTGGCAACAACAGGGCAGGACATTCAGATGAGCCCCTGAGCATTTTATGACCCTATGTTGCTGGCAGCTCTGGTGGGGTTACCTAGAGCCTCCTCCATAGGTGCTCCTGCAAGCAGGCAGGAACCAAAGAGCCTCCCTGAATGCTTCAGTACCGGGTTGATGAAACAAGGGAATTGCAGCACTTCAGACTGAACATTTTCCTATTAGAAACAGGACAGTGGCTCTCATTTCACAAGGAGATACATGGAAAAGATGGGGGCGGGGGGAAGGGATGGGACACACAAGTTGTTCCAGCAGAGATTCCATCCTCAATTAGGAAAAAGAATCTTTTTATAGTAAGAACTATCAATCACTGGAATAGCCTCCCCAGAGACAAGATGAAGTACCCATAAATGGAGGGTTTTAATATGCAATTGGACAGGGTGCTAGATAATCTCATTTGAGCTCCCTCTCCCATGAAAGATTGGGCCAGATGATTTTTCAAGATCCTTTTTAGCCTGGACTGTGCCGTGGTTCTCTAGCTTGGCTGGAAATTTGCTTGAGTTCTCCTGCCACTTCCAGGAGATCTGGCAGTCTCACAGCCAGAAAGAGTTTTTCATGAACAGCTTTAACTACGACACTCTTCTAAACCAAAACACATTGCAGTCCCTGTAGTTGGTGAGTGGATTGAGCAAAAAGGCCAAATTCACCTGTAGAGAGATCTTTCCCTTGGTTCTTCATTCATCAAAGAAATTTGAGGGAAGAGAACACAACAATCTCCTCCTGATAGACAAACTCCCTCTTTTCTATAGAAGCTCTAAATAACCTTTCCCCCCAAGCTCCCTCTCCTTTGACACAGGGCATGTAACAACTCAGCACCCTCGCAGTAACTTTATACCCATCTCATTGTCACCAGATGGTATCTGCAGATCTAAACATTTCCAAAGTCAAAACTCATTAATGGACTTGTAAAATTTTTCCTCTTTAAAATAAGAAATCTCCCCCTTTTCATTGACAGCATCCCACACTATGCCTTTCTTGAAATTGTTAATAAGATCAAATATTCAAGCAATAATGAAGATAGTTATGGATTTTATTTTCTGTGAATTTTCAGTGAGTTTGTACCTCTCTGAACATGCTGCAATCCTATATTTACCCTCCATTATTTTTCAAACACTCCCATTGAATGTTATAGTAAATTTCAGGTTATAAAAGTATTGTACAAATCTCAGCACTAGATGAATATTATCCACACCAAGAAGCTCAGATTCTGTCTTCAAATACCTCTCCAAAAGACAGTGGGATTTCACCAAGTTTAACCATGGATCACTTTGTTATTAGGGAGATAAACTCCAGATTTTCTTGAAAGAATGGCTATAGATTACAGTCTCTATGGCTTCAAAAATTTAATATTACAGGAGGAAACATTGTGGCCTTAGGATGATATTATACTTTAAATCTCCTTTTAAATGAGAGCAAAAAAGAAAGTTTTACACTTTTAAGCATGGATGCTGTCATTCAGCTGCTCTGACCAGTCCTGAAAGAGTTCAGGATTTTTTTCTGTTTGTTGGTTGCTGTCACCACAGCAACTAACTGGTTCTACATGAAGTTACAGCGCAAGCCAGCAGAGCTGTAATGGAATACATTCCTTAGCATGAGTCAACGCCTGCACTGAAGAGAAAGTGCACTGTTTTGGAAATAGGCTCTGAAATGGTGTGTTGTGGTCAGACTGGGAATAAGACACTGTCCGAAATCAGATTTCTTCCTCTTCCCTGTATTTTTAATTATAAGTACTTTATTTAGGCTTTGTTGTTGATTGGGAACCCTTGTCTTTAAGTGTGACTGCAGCAATGGAGAGGAGGCAGCTGAAGCTGAGGCTGTTTAGTGCCCCGCAGATTACACACACTCACACACACACAC
>VWPU01024202.1:0-12142 GCA_013398955.1 Callaeas wilsoni | reverse complement strand
CCCGATCCCGATCCCGGCCCCGAGCTCTGCCCCAGTCCTATTGAAACCCGGCCCTCCCGGCGTCATGGAATCCCCAGGGTCCCGCTCCAGCCGCTCCCCGTCCCGCGGCCCTGGCCCCCGTCCCAGAGCTCGCAGCTGCTCCCGGTGGAACGGGAATTTCCCTCCCCTCCCTGCTCCCGGAGCAGATGGATCGGTGCTTCATTACCTCTCCTTGGCCGGCGCCAGCCAGCTCCTGCAGGGTGCACCTCTGAACACGCTTTCATCCCAAAACCCTAAAATTGAGCTGTCCACACTCTCAAATATATTTAGGGCCAAAATCGGGCAGGTTTCGTTAATACAGTAACGCTGACACGGGGACTACAGCAGGGTTTTGGAACAGCCATGCCGGGGGTCTGGGGCAGCCGAGCCAAACTAGGGAGGTTTGTCAATGCTTTAAGTGTCTTCTAATATCAAGATAAGAAGAATTTCCATTTGAAATAAATATTTCAGCCTGTTTATAAATCCTGTCTCTTCACACTCACGTCTTGCCCATCAGAGCCAGGCCAGTGTGGTTTGATGAGTGACTTTATCACAGAATCTCAGACTCACATAATGGCTTGGGTTGGGAAGGACTCTAAAGACGATCTTGTTCCAACCCCAGCCACTCTGGGCTCAGATACCACTTAACCCGAAAAAACCAAAACATTGGTATTTTCCCTCTCAACTGCTTGAAGTCTGCAATAGTTTGGCTGCATAAAATGTCACCTGAGTGGTGTTTTCTGTCGCTTCTTTCAAGGGGAGGAATAAACCAGCAGTTAATTATTCTGCGCAGCATCGCCCTGCCTTTCCCTGTGATGAAATCAGAGTCGCCAGCATGACACCAAATGCTTCAGCAAGCAGAACACAAACTGTCTCCGACACCTGCCTTCACTTGGCATAGAGTAGCAACCGGCTGCCAACGTATTAAAAACGTATGTTTGATAGCAAACTCCTTCCTGCTCGGCTCCGTGTCGTTAATCCCACCAGGCAGGGCTTTCTCCCCTCTGCAATCCCCACCTCGTTGATGTACATCTCTGCTGTTCTTTCCCCAGTCCTTCTCTTGTTATTCCCTGTGCTTCCTGCTCCTGCTGGCAGTGAGAAATTAAAAGTCTGCTCCTGTTGTTTGGGAATCTCCCTTTGCTTTTCTCTATTTTCCCATTTCTTTGCATTTTGGGACTCGGTAGTTTCTAAAACCCCAAATTTCTTCTTCATAACCCTGTTTTCAACTGGAGCCTTCTCCTTCTACCATTCCTTTTGCATCCTTTGGCTTTCCATCAACAAGTGACAAGTTTTGTTCATCAGCCAATAAGGCTTTTCCTTGGCTTATTTTTCTCTTGCACCTCTTATCCACAGCTTTCCCAACGGCCTCGTTAACCTCTTCCCATATCGATTGGGTCTTTATTTCTTATAAATTTCCACCTCTTGGTGCTGCCTGGTAGCTTCTTGATACCAGCAACAGCAACGTTAAGCCAGTTCAAGAGATTGCAGCAGAGGCCTTGAATCACCCAGCTATTGCTCCTGCTGGTGGACCATGCCACATCCCAGATATTTGGCCAGAAGTTGGAGGATAAATGCAATATACACCCCAGCAAGCACAGCCAGTGGCCAGCTCTGAGCCATGCTGCTTGTTGGTTTTAACCCCACCATCGCAGTAGGGCTGATGGTAACTCAAGCACAGGATTTGGAGCTGAAATGACGCCCAGCAGCCCAACAGCCTCCAAAATACTTGGATATTTTATATTTCATGTATTTAATATTTAATGATGTATCTCCCTATAATATTTGTTTGCCCAGCCCATGTGGTGTCTCAGGAAGGCTGCAGGTTTCTGTGAGCACACTGAAGGCAAATGGTAATCTCACAGTCAAGGAACTGGAAGAAGATACCTGAGAAAACCAACCTCACTGGTGTGATATTTCTAAGCACAACCTTCACCAGAGATTTCTTCAAACCATCTACAACCAAGCTCATCATCCTAAACACGTCCCTCTTCTGCATCTCATCCTCCTCCCAGCGTCAGAGAAGCCTTGCTGGGGATTTGCCTTGCAGACTGCTCTGTCAGCCCATCAGATGAATGCAAAAGATCTGATTTTATTGCCCAAGAATTATTTATTGCTGGCCTAAAATAACTTTTCCTTCCAGCTTTTACCTGCTGGGATTTGGTCCCATTTATTGCTTGTGTCAGAGTTGCATTGCACCTGGAAAAAAGAAGTAACAGAAAGTGGGAGAAAGGCAATTGTGGGTGTAAAAGGTGAATTTAAAAACATGGGACAGCAGCAAATATTGAGGATTTTTGTGTTGCTTGCATGATTCTGGGAGAAGCTTCATATTTGTGATGCTTTTTTCCAGGATAACTGTTGATGTAGGGACGTTTGCTGGTGTCACAGATTCAGGTTTCTCCAAGACTTTTGATTTGCCCCATGTGGCCTTTGCATCCAAACCCTTGTGCTGGGGACAAGACACATCAAAGTGATGACAAATTATGTGGTCATGATTAATTCCAGCTCCAATGTGTTCGATATCCATAATAGAGGTATCATAAAGCCTTTCCTGGCAAGGCTCTCAAGCAATAACCTGCTTTAAATAAGGAGAAGCAGAGTCATACAGATGCTGCTGGATGCTCAGGGCCCAGGAAACCCAATTCAAAGGATTTATTTGGACACAAATAACTCAGTGTTCTCCAGTGGATGGGAGCTGCTGTTCTGCCAAGGAAAAGGAATGATTTGAAGGATGCTTCATCACTGTGGGTAGTTTTTCCCAAGGAAGAGATCAGGGAATTGTGGCATTTCTTGGCAAGGCCATGACAAAGATCCTCAGGCTGGCATTGGATGAAATGGGCTTGGCAGGGAGATGCAATTAGCGCTGAGGCTAATTAAACGCTTGGCGCAGGAGGACGGAGAGGTCACCTTCCTTCAAGGCCTGCGAGATAGGATCGCATGGATCAAAGCTCTTCTGTGACCCACCGCTCAAGGAGCAGCCCCTGGAAACAGGACAGGTTTGGGTCAGGATGGCCTCTTTTGGGTTAAAACCTGCAAATCCACCACGCCCTGCTCATCCTGGTGGCCGAAACAACCAACATGGTCTGGAATGAAATCATAATAAATGATCAAACCCTTGGTGGTGGAGTGGGAAGCGCTGAGGGAACTGATTTAAAACTGTTCGCGCAGTCGTGAGACTTCCAGTTTTACGGCTGGAGCTCCCCGATGCTCCAATATTAGAATTAAAAAGAAACAGGCGTTGATGCAAGAAAGAAAATATTCTGCTCCTGATTTAAAGACTAGCGAATTGCTAAATATTTTTATTAGTGGCAAATTTGCAGCTTGCTGGAACTAATTTCACGCCCGGTAGATATGGAGCTTAAGCTGGGAATGGCGTTAAATTACTCTCTTGTAAGGGTGTTTAAGCCTTATGACGGGGATCTGTTGGATGGTGGGGACCTGTCTGGGGACCCCTTTTTTGGGGGGATTCCTCATGGGTCGGGAGTCTGGAGATGGTGGTTGGGGAAAAGAGCGTCAGTACAAACCTATCGTTTTCATCCTTGGCGCCATAGGAACCACCAGTCCTCCTCATTTGCATAAATTTGCTTATAGGGGTTTGCTGCACACCAGCGTGGTCATGAGGCCCCAAGATCCTTCAGCCCCGAGAAATGTTATTTATATTTTAGGGATATTTTTGGCTTATTTTGGAGATTATTCAGGATATCCAGCGTTTAGTTGATTTTGTTAATTTTAAAATTTATTTGATTAATTATTAAAATGCACTGAATTGATTTAGAAAAAAATTATTTATTTTAATTAATTTTTATTTAGAATACACCAGTTGATTTAAGAGATTGGTAAAGTTTGGAACCGCTGTATCCCTGAGCGCCACTTGCCCTCTGGACTAATTTTTTCCACGTTTTCTTTGTTGGCCAGATGTTTTACAGCTTGCCAATGGTTTTCCAGCCCAAATCCCTCCCTCCTCCTTCTGCAAAGTCTCTGAGCTCACCGGGAACCACCGAGCTTAACGCTGGGGAAAAACCCACCCCATTTCAGCTCGCCCAGATACAAACTGGGACAGGTGCAGGTGTGGGATCAGAGGATGTGGAGCTTGAGAAAGCAAAGGGAAGGCGTCAGGAGGATCCAATTACTTCTCTAAAAATACTGCCAGGAGGGTGGCGGTGGTAAACAAGGGCTATTTAAATCCCTCAGTCCGCTTTCTGTGACGGGAAAAATGAGGTTAAATAGTTCTTCTCGACTTACCTGGAGGACACACATGGCCGAGAAGCACTGAGTTGTCCTTTTCCAAAGAGACATCCCCCCAAAAGAGAAAGTTAAAATAATAGGAGAGGGTTAGTAACGTCTCCAGTGGGGATAGAGCTCTCTCTCACAGGAACCCACTTCAGATTATCTTTTTCTAGCTGATGGCGGAAATCAATTTTAATCATCCTGACAGGAAATGAGGATGTAAGACTTCAAACAGAATAAATCCTGCAACATTCAAAAAATAATAAAATGGAATATGAAGTCACTTTTAAAATGAAAAAAAATAAAAGAAAAATCCCATCCCCAGCAAGTGGAAATGCCTCTAAAAGCCCCAAAAGGCCCTGGTTGGTAGGAGGAGAGAAAACATTTCCCACTGTGGGAGGAGACTGACCTCGACTGAGAAGCACTTGGAGAAGGTGGATGGAGGAAGACAGGGTGTCTGTCATCACACCTTATGATTCCTCTCGTGGTTCATATCACTCCCAAGTGGGAGAAAGTTGGGCATTTTTTCCTTTGGTGACGTGTTATAGTAAATGCAACTTTAGTTCAGTCCACTAAATTTATGGATTGGTGAAAATAAGGTTTCTGATACGTGGTTCTCTGAAGTTCAAGGAACTTCAGCGATTTCCCTAAAAACCCTACAAAAAGGAAGTTCCTATGGTTGTCTCCTGAGGATGTTTTAATGTCATCATGCCCATATGGGATGACATGTCCCTATGGAGTCAACATGGGTTGATACTGTGGCAAAATCTGTTCCAACCAAGGGAGGAAGGAGGAGAGAAACTATCTGAGAGACTTAAATTGGCTGTAGAGACATCCATGAGTGCTGCAAGGGATGGAGAAGAGGCAAAGCTAAAGGAAGGAGGTAAAGAATCCGCAGAAAATGAGCATAAGAAGATTGAACGGAAAAAGAAAGACAAGAACAGGGTCTGGGGAGATGGTAAAAATACAAATTTGCTTTTGTAATGGCATTCCCAAAGGCTCTAAAGCCCACAGTCGAATGTTTTTCCAAGCAACTTCTGTTTCCTAGACATTTCCCCAAGAAATGCTATTTCCCACCAAATTTATCTTTAAAGAGTATCTATATGGATCCTCCTCGCGTCATCCCTTTGGAAACCTTGCGCCTTTACCTGTGTCAGCCTCTTCTTCCTTCCAACCCGGGAGCTTTCAGGTGAGAAACCACGGAGCCATCGATAATGAAACCCACAACACTTCATTTTAAGTGGCTCATCATCACTAGTTTTTTGGTATTCTTCACAGTGTGTTCATCACTGGCCACTCATCAGACTTTAATGTGCCCAGAATATGTTCTCCTGTGGTAATTCCATCGCAGCTGAGCAGTCAGTAACGTCTCCTTAGCTGGAAGGGGCTGAGGGATGGCAACGTCTGCCCACAGTGGGATGTTGGGTGACTGGAAGCAACCAACAACTGCTGAAACGGCCCAAATTTATTGCTGAGATCCCCAGGACTTTCAGGCAGGTGGTTTTTTTTGACAATCAAGCCTGTTTGCAGTTTTCATTGGGGTTTTATTCTTGGCTCCTTGCAACACCTTTGTTCTCGCTCTCTTTCTTTTGACATATATCGATTTTTTTTCAGCTGTTTCCCGGGCGGCAGCTAGGAAATGATGCAGTGGGGTTTTGTTGTTGTTGTTGTTGTTGTTTTTTTAAAATTTAATTTCCTTCCCTATTTGTGTGTGATGGTAGTGAAATTAGTCGTGATGGAACCTGGCTGGGCCTAGATCTGCTAGGTCAAAGCACTGAGTGGCTCCCAGGAGTTTACTTCAAAAGTCTCAATGTTACCCTTAAGCTCAGCTCTCCCTGACTCCTGAGCGCATGGGATGTGTTTTTTATAGCTCCAAATTAAATTTTGGATTTTCACACACCTCAGCGTTGCCGGTAAAAAGGACGTTCTTGTGTATCTGACCACCACGGTGCTCAATCAACTCATGGCTTCGTCCTACCACCTGTGGACAACTGAAGGATGGAGACCACCCTCCTCCCAGGGGCTTCCCCAGGCTGCACCAACCTCTCAGGTGTTTCTCCTCATTTCCAACCTAATTTTTAAACTGCTGATGGATGGCAAAAAAGAAGAGACAAAAGGAGATGAATCCTTCCTGCTGCGTTATGACTTCGTGGTCCTTCCAAAACCCCACAGCAGCTGCCCTGTGTTCTGCAAGGGCACCATTTTAATTCAGCCCAGGCCATTTTATTTCAGCCCAGGGGTTTTGGTTTCAGATATCGGGAGTTTTCCAACCCAAAGGATGCATTTTGCTTTCCTTCTCCTGTGGAGAAGATATTATGCAGTGCTTTGGTTTTCTCAGGTCCCCTGGCAACTCCCTGAGATAACTCTGGCAGCCAAGGATATGAATCACTTAGATGGTATTTAAGATCCTTCAGGTAGCCTGTACAAGAACAAAACATTAAAAGACGGCTAATCAAATGGCTTTGAGGGCTGTAAAAAACCAGAATTCAATCCCTGCGAACTTTCCAAGATGTAATTTCAGAAGACATCAAAGATGACACGAACCTAAGAAAGTAAAACTACTCAAAATTCAAAGTTTATAGTCCATCTGTCTCTTTGCTTCAGGGAGCTGGTATTAAATTTATTGCTAAATAAAACAAATAAGCCTAGGAAAAGTCAGCGTCGAAATCTGCATACTCGTAAGAGAATTAGCAGAGCTCTCTTGTTATGATGGCTGCTTCTCAATTTGCATCTTTAAAGAGTTGTGACCATCGCTCCGCTTCTCCCTTCACCAGCCCCTGGGAAGCCAGGCTGGTGCCGGCGGCTGGCGCTGGCACAGCTCGGTGAGGAGGTGCTGCAGATGAAGGTTGCGCTCCCGGCGCGTGCTGAACCGGAAAGAGGATGGGGAACGAACGCCAGAGCCCAGCCAAGGTGAAGAAACATCTCAGGTGGAGGCAAAATTTTAAAAGGACAGGATTCGGCATCTCCGCGTCGCGTTTGCCGGCTGTCTGGTACTGCAGATATCCAAGGGAAACATAAATTGGAGGGGGGCTCAGCCCACTAACCAACCCTGCTTTTGTTTTTACAGTATTTGTACAAGGCGTAGTTTTACAATTATTTATAATTTTTGTTTCCCCCCATGGGTATCCCTGCAGCCCATCTCTATCTCAATCAGCTGATCTTGCCTCTGGAAAACAGACTCCAAAGCTTGTCCAAGTGCTGGAGGTAAGTCACTTTAAACATCACTCCAAAGCTTGTCCAAGTGTCAGAGGTAAGTCACTTTAAACAACCAGAGCCTTCTCTTTTTTTTTATTTATCCCTGGAAATGCTTGGGAAAGGATCAGTCAGTCGGATGCTTTCAGTAACTTTGCACAGGAGAGCCCAAAGGAGCAGCAAAAACCAGCCGCAGACTTATTATGCCTTGAAATTAAACATTTAAGAGGAGTAAGTTGGCAGCAGGGATTTTCTAATCAAAATATATATAACCTGCCATTTATCCATCACTTGTCCTCTGGAAGGACCCCAAAACGCTTTCCTGGCTCAACAAGCCATCATTAACCCCCTCAGCCTGTGTGGGGACGGAAGAAATCCCATTTTTTCAGATGTTTTCCCACTCAATCCCAGCTGCTTGGTGGAGGCATCAAGAGGGAAAAAGCCGTTGTTTTGGCTTTAGCTTTCTTTATTATCAATCCATCAATCTCTCACAAGAAATAAACCTAATCTTATTTAATCTTGCATAGAAAAACCTCTGGGAATATAGAGCCATCCTGGCATTGATCACTTATTCTTAATATATCCTCCTTGTCCCTTTGGATTATTGAAAACCCCTTAATTATATTCTCCCATGTATTTATCTATTGGTTCTTGTGAAATTACATGCTCGTATGTGTCTCTGAGACTGTTTAAAATGCACGGTGGCTTCAAAAATAACATTGTTGTCTTGGTGTCATAAATCTTTTGGCATTGACTCTCTTATTATTCCCAGGAAAATCATGTGCACAGGTAAAAACAGGAGTTGTCCTGTGAGTACGTGAAGTACCAAAAATGGAGGGAAAATCAAGTTATATAGAAATCTTCCATGAGCTAAATAGTTAAAATTTGGGGAATGTTTTAATTTCGTCCCACATTTTGTACAAGCATTGCTGGGTTTGGATGGACAGCTGTCTGTGTGGATGGTCCCTATGTTGCTTTTAAGGCTGCATTGGTTGATGCTGAATTTTCTTCTCACTTCTTTCTCACCCGTTACTGGAGAGGGTTTGGAAAGGTGTAGGAAAATATTCACGTCCTTTGATGCCTTGGAGAGGCTGCCCTGGAGCAGAGGCTGGGCAGAGTGAAAGGATAAAGGGCAGGGATTTATGGAAAGGCCTTCCCAGGGCGCACCTTGGGCAGTGCAGGAGTCTCGCAGAGACTGCACCCAGGATGGACACAGCCACACGTTTTTGGGACAGATAGAAGTTCAGTCCATTTGCATATCAGAGGTTCATTGTGCAATTCCAGCTTCAGGCAGTGCAGTCCCATTCTCTCAGTTTGCTCCCCCCAACTCACTTTTGATTCCATTTCCCTGAGACAGTGAGGTGTCCTTGATTCTCAGGCCTGGAGAGGAATTGTTGTGTCTGACCAAAATGGGAAAAGCAGTTGCTGACACTCTGTATGGAGTTCAGAGTTAGACACTAAAGAATTGCAGGATTACAAAGATATGAAGATATAAAAGCTAAAATCCTAAGGCATCACTTAAATATCTCCTAAAAATCCAACACAATTTTGATGAGTGATTTGCTTTAGGCATCAGCAGCAGCTCCAAGTGTAGTGCCCGAGCCGGAGGGTGAAGGGCTGGTGGGTACCACTGCCTGAGCTGGGACAGTTTGGAGAAACACCCTACCTGAAACAAGTCCTAAATTGTCTTTAGGGTTCCCTTTTCAGCATCTTTTAAACCCTAAGGGGTTGGACACTCTCCCTGTAAGCAGTTTGGAAGGGACATCGTTACCCTCCAGCCTGCTGCAGGGCTTAAGCTGGGCTCAGCTGCAAGGCCAGGTCCCAAAACCCTGTCTTGTTTTTACCATCTATCATTGAATAATTCACTCGGTTTTGCTCCTCTGCATCTTGTGGAGAATCCTGTCACAGTTTTCTTAGAGAAATCCGACACGAGCAATAATACAATCTTGGAAAGAGAATTGAATTATTTATGGAGGAGCAGTCAAATGACGGAGACTAAACCTCTGTGTTTTATGTAATTTGTTTTCTCCTGAAGCCCGTTATGTAAAAATGTAAATATTGCTGGTTATGTATGTCGCTGCTCTTGCCAAATGTTTAATATTTTATCAAACCTGCTCCGAGTACTCGTCTGTTTTGGAAAGGACCCGTCCATGTCCTCTGGAATAAATGCCAGTGAGTTTGTGGCAGTTACGTATTTACAACACTGACTTCACACGTGCAAAAAAATCTCCCTGAGGTGCCATGCTCCAGTCTGGGGCATGGAAATGGCACGACCCCCAGAATCTGGGGGAATTTTAAGTAGGGGGGGTTTAATTTCAGGGAGGTTTTCCAGCAATCTGGATTGGGATAGGGATGGAATAAGGTGTCTGAAGGAGGGTTTCCTGGTTCTGGGGTTTGGACATCCCTTCCAGCTGCAGTCACCATGGGATAGTCCAGGGTGGGAAGAAGTGAGTTGGTACCCAAACTCTTCTCAGTAGGGATGCAGCCAAGCACCCCTGGCCCTGGAGATCTGGAGGCTCGGGGCTTGTGGGATGACACTTGACCAAAAAAAAAAATCACTCAGTAATGACCTGTTGCAGCAGAAAGATGCTTTTGTTTCCTGGGGAAAAGAACTACGAGATTGAGTGCAAGAGAATTTTAATTTGTCACCAAAAAAATTCCAACAAGTTCCCATGGCTGGATGATGAAGTGGCCAATCCAACTGGGAAATGTATTTTTTTAATCAGGGATGATTAACCTCTGGAAAAAACTCTCCAGGGAAGAAACAGCTTTTGCCTTTGTGAAGGAAAATCTGGGCCTGGAGTTTAAATGTGGGATTTCAAAACCAGTGGAGGAATTGCTTTGGCAAATTGTAACAAATTGGGGAAGATAAATGAGGGATGCTCAAGGAGTGAGTGTGGGATATTCAAGGATCAAATGTGGGATGCTTGAGGAATGAACTTGGGATGCTTGAGGAATGCTTGGGATGCTTGAGGAGGCGAATGTCAGGAGCTTGTTGCTGCTGGCTCCAGAATAAGTATTCCTGCACCACGAGAACCCTAAAATTTTGAGCACTTGGATATTTTTGGCAATGATGTAGCTTAAAATATGCCCCACATGTGCCTGCTCTTTTACATCCCCGTTTTCCAAGATGAGAGGAAGATGAGATGCCAAGTGTGGATGATCCAGTGGTCCTTTGATATCACGATGATGGCTTTTCCATCTGCCTCCCCTTCTCTCTTCCTTTCCAATTCTCCAGCTTCTGCAAAACCCGAAATATTTTCTGTCTGGCATCCCCAGCTGGTTGAAACAACCGGCGACAGCTTTATGGCTCCTCGTCTTTGCTCGCTTCTGTGGAATAGTAATAAGGGAGGGGAAAAACGTCCCGTCGGCTGATTTACAAGGCAAGAAATTCCTATAAATCATTCCAATGTCTCCAAAGGACTGGGGGGATGCTCTGAGCTCCTGCTGGTTTTCCCAGTGATGCAATGCAGTGATTTTTCTCTTTTTTTTTGGAGGTGGGTGGGTGGGATTCATCCCAATCACGCAATGCATCCCTCTGCTCTTTTATTGATGGGTTCCAAGCGGGAGCCATCTATTTTCTGTTGCTCTTCATTGGCCAACCCAAAGGACATCGATGTATGTTAGAGCCTGCTCTCAAGTAGGAAGCACAAACACTGGAGCAAATATTTTATGGATGGACTTATTTTCGGGATAAACTGGAAGGAGGGATTTAGGAACGCTGATTTTTCAAGTGGCCATTTGTTCCGGAA
Organism: Callaeas wilsoni; assembly: GCA_013398955.1. Classification (NCBI taxonomy): domain Eukaryota; kingdom Metazoa; phylum Chordata; class Aves; order Passeriformes; family Callaeidae; genus Callaeas; species Callaeas wilsoni. The sequence goes on along the minus strand of VWPU01024202.1, from coordinate 956 downwards.
AACGGAAGAGGAAAAATTAAAATGTTTGGGGCTCCTGGCCTTAAATTGAATTTGTTTTTCCACCTTTCCCATTGCATCCCTGACCCCATGGGCATCCCTTACACACCCCTGGCTCATACATCCCTCTGTAACTCTTCTGAGCCAATTTTAACCTATTCCTTAACCTATTAACCTCAACTTATTCCAAAGGATTTCTGGGACTGTTTTGAGTGACTCAGGCCCCCACTCCATATCCTTAGGAAATGGGCAGAAATTCAGGGCTTCTCATTAAATCCGTTCTTTATGGCATTTTTCATTAGGGAAGGGGTTGGAAAATTGGGAGAAAAAAACCTGTGGCCAGACTGATCCAGAAAAATCTGTCCCTTTGGCTTTTGGAAGAAAATGTGGGAAAAATTTGCTATAGGACCCAGTGCTCCAATGAAAGTGATTCCAGGAAAACCTCATCCTCAGGTCTTTGGGGGAGAGAAGGGCAGTTGATGTCTCATGCCGACCAAAATTTGGGTAGTTGGAGCTCGGCTAGAAGCCCCCTCCCCCAAATTAACAATAATTAATAGATACTTCCAAAATAAGAGTGTTTTGCCTGGGAGATAATACCACAGGAAGAGTTTGGGGTGGGACTTCGCTGGATACCCTAAATTTCAAGGTTGTGCTGGGGGGTGGATGGGTTTGGCAAACCCCCCCGGGACCTTGATGGAGGGGATGCTCCGGGGGAGTCCGGGCTGGAGTCAGGGGAGTGCGAGGCCACCGAGGCTGGCTCTGGATCGGTGTGGGACAGCAAAAGCATTCGGCGGGGGGCGGAAATATGGGGGGAGCAGATGCTGCTGGAGGGGAATCGTGTTGGGGGTAATGCGGCTGCGGGGCAGCTTATTTGGGAAGTCGGGGACGGATGCGGCTGGGGAGGCAGATGCGGGGCGGGGAATGTGGCTGCGGGGCGCACCCTGCTTGAGGGGAGCGGG
>VWPU01024197.1:0-12573 GCA_013398955.1 Callaeas wilsoni | reverse complement strand
CCTGTCCAAACCGAGACACACAGCATAACTCACTCAACTAAACTCATCTTTGAATTGTGATTATTTTTAAAAATACTACAGATAGTTCAGTTACAAAGAGAGTTTAATGTAATAATTATCAACATGGAAAGAAAAATGCATTAGTGATCTCATAACATAAATCACAGCCACTATCAAAGAGCAACAATTTGGAAGAGCACTTTCTCTCTCATGTATACAGTTCTTCATTTTTAGTTAAACTAAGTTAGCAGTACTAACTTATTCCTGCATGTATTCTAGAAAAACAAGTAGTATCATAATTCACGTGAATGGTGCAATTTGATGTTTAAACAGAACAAATTGTGTTTGTGTTTTTAACATAAAAAGATAAAAGTTGTACAACAAGAAAGATTCTTTCATCATTGAAGATCTCAGAAAAATCAGAACAATCCAGTGCTTCCATTAATGACGTAATTTTGAATCACTACTCACCTTATATTCCTCAGTTTTTCCTCTACCTTTCAATAAAATTTTTGAAGAGAAAATACCACAATAATGCCATAAACAGAGAAGCTGAGCAGACCATGGAACATTCCTTTCCCCATGTCCATTCACTCAAAAGACATATGAATTCTCTTATTTCCTACAGCTTTAACTTTTCCTCTGGAATCTGATTTTAAAAAACCTCAGCACAATACCACATACCCCAAACAAACCCCACCACACCCACACAGGTAAGATGACTAACCTTTCTAATCGTTTTTGTCTGAATACTCGTAAGGACTCCATTCACTGGATCATACAATGTCACTTTCACATATGGGTCACTGGGAGAGAAAAAAACAAACAAGTAGTACGCTGCTCTATGACCTTTCTGGTCACCATTATTAGGAGTCAAGTTTCAAAGGGCTTAAATTAATAGCAGTTATGTAACTAGGGGTTATGGTTACTTTACAAATACCATAGACATTTGTAATTACAATCATTTCCTACACAGTTTCAGAGATAAAACTAATATAAACACTAGTAGTGGTTATGACCATATTAGCTATGCCATTCTGTGTATCAGTACAATTTGGTTCTATCTCTGTCCTCTTTCACAGTTATTTCAAGAGAACAGATTTAATAAATGCTCTCACATTTCAACAAGACATGCATGAAAAAAATCAGTTTGGACTGATAAATCTTGAAGTATTAAGTATCTTAACACTTTAAAATACCTGGAATTCGAGGTATTTCCTTGAACATGCAACAATTTTACTAAATGTTATATCATTTTGACAGTTTGAGTTCAATCTGAATTTTTCTGTTAATGAAGATGTCCTAATATTGTGGCTTAAAATGTCCTACTGCCTTTTCCCCTTCCTGTGGTACTAAACCCCAGCATATTATATATATACACTACTTTTCATGAACAATCAAAGCACTCAGAGTAGTTACAAAAAGTGACCAAAACTGTCTGCCATACAGCAAAAGAGCATACAGTTTTCATATATTTAAGTTAATGATGAGGAAAGCTGATCTATTTTTGCTTGAAGTAAAAAAAAAAAATTAAATATGAACAAAAAACTTAAGGGAGACTGTCTGGCTTAAGGGAAAGTATGAATTTCACAAGAGAAATTTTTCTATTGCTAAACTGATGTCACAGATAGCAATTTTGCTAGTGCTAAAATAACAACATTCCTGCACATATGCCAAAGCAGCTGACAGCAGAACTTGTACTAAACCTATCAATACTTTTCTAGACCCTCTGTACAAAGGTCAGAAGCAAAAGTGGCTCGAGCACAAAATGCATTCTGCCACTTGCCAACTCTACAAGATCCTAAAATCATTTCAATTACCAACTCAAAAGTCTGATCATTCCTTTGTTAAATGTTAAGCTACTGTTCCTCTGCACATAATTTGAGCTGAAACAGACTTATATAGCTATCAGTGTTTAGTACTGCGTTCATACCACATCTTTCAAGCACAGATGAGAACTTTGACTATAACTAAACTCTAGTTATTTTAGCTGCAGCCTACCTGAAGTGAAATACAGACATGGATCTATCCTGCACAGCAGAGCTATTTTACCATGCAGAGAGTAAAACATTCCTCTACCTTGATTTGCAATTACATAAGATCTGTCCAAGTCATTCTTGGACAAGAAAGCAGATATCTTCAGGTTTATATGGTCTCTAACAATTTTATAAAGTTGACAGTTGAAAGAGTTTTGGGTTTTTTTGGTTTGGTTTTTTTTTTTTTTTACAAGAGGCACAGAAGAATTTACTGAGAACTGAAGAGCTGTAGAAAGAAAATAAAGAAGCAGCTGTCCCTTAATACATTAACAACATATTCTTACCTGGCTCCTAAGATATCCTTCTTGGCCAGGCCAATTCCAGCTATAACCTTCACTCTGACAATTCGCGCGTTCTCCTTAAAAACAAAGTAACATATTCAAGATGCATTCAGATTTATTATTCAGGTCTATTTTCAATTAATAAAGCTAAAAAAAATTATGGGCATAATTTTGAACTCACACTGAAAACTATAGACTAAATGATGCAGTTACTTTGTCTGGCAGAAATAGCTCTATCAGTAACACTCAGACAAATGTGCATGGACCACACAAGTTTTCACCTAATGGTATCTTGGCATTCGTCAGAGGAAGGAAAATAGACTCTGACAATGTTTATTTCCTGGGCAGAAAAGGGTATCAAATTTATCAAAACAGATTAATAAAGCAGTAATAAACTCTGGAAAATGCACGAATAAAAAATTCTTGCATTTATTTTTAGTTAACAGCACAGAGGTCACAGTTTAAAAATTTTAGGATTTCTGATATGACCTGCCAGCAGAGTATAAGTTTTTTAAGAAACCAAAATATATTTCAATTACATATTATACAAATTAGCTTCACAGGAGTGACATAAGTAATTGCACTTGTGTTAATTAATACAGCTGCACAGTCCTACACGGCTCATCTGGTAAGATACTGAATTCAAGAGGGAAAAAAATAATCCCAACAGCTTTGACCATATCAGAGGAGAAAGACAAATGAGCATTGTTTCTCTGGAAAGCAAAAAGCTTTCCAGATGAAGGGCTGTTTGTAGGAGATGGTGGGTCAGAGACACTTGTAAGGAAAGCTGATCCAACCTAGGTTAAGGAATTAAACAGATACAAGAGCAATGGGTGAAGCAGTAGATGTCCTCCCCGGGACCTTTCTGAATTCCACGTACTATTGAAAGTGCTTTCTAAAGGAGACTCCTAGGAAGCACCAAAAATGCTTTATCATTGGTCTCCTATATAACCATAGGACCAGACTCTCTAACCAATCCCAATTGGAATGGTTCTTAAAGCTAATGGAGAGAACTGCATCCTAATCCTGGGGCAGGAACTAATGGCTGAAAATGTAAAACTGAGAACAGACCACTAAATAAAAAGAATAAAAAAGTAAGCAAGTTTCTCCCACCCTCTACAGTTAGAGGCAATTGCCTGGGAACTGAGACGAATATCTACAACGTCCACTCACTGACAAAACAATCAATTGTCCAAGTCAATTCCAGCCAAGTCACAAGTCTATCTTCAGCCTTCACCTCAAAGAAAATTGTCTCCTACTAAAAACTCTAAGAGTTCAGAAGAGAAAGACCTAACAAACAACCCCTTCCAAGCACTGACCACTAGTAAGTGGCCTAAGCTTTCAAAATTCTTAATCATGATCAGACTTCTAAGGAACATAACATTATCATGTGTTTTATGACAACAACAGAACTGACCAGACTTAAGAAAACATAAGTAAAAAACTCTGCTGGCATCAAATTAAGAAGAGCTATTTGTTAATGTTTTCATATACCCCAAATATCCTAACTTACCCACCTGTCTTACATTCTAAAACAATGTCCAATTTGTCTTCTATCAATTACTTGGCTTCAGTGACATTCAACATCAGCGAGTTTCTGCAATGATTCAAGCTGAAGAGTCCCATGTGTGCATTTCCCGTGTCCCTGAGCACCTCTGCACTGCACCCAGAGCACCTCGACTCCTCCCCTACAGGAGGATGGTCCTCAGTCACAGCCCACGGGACCCACCAGACAGAAATCAGCTTGACAAACAACCCCACCTTTTCCTTCTCAGGAAAAGACCGGGAGCAGATGCGGATGTAGGACACACAGCCCTAAAAGACAAATAGGTGTTCTTGTATCTGCATTTAGTTGCTTAGACAACGAGATCTGTTCCATTATTAAAGTATGAGAAAAGCAAGGACAATTAGATGCTTTTGGGCACAGGCATCCCAGAGTCAGGCTTAATAGTGCATCACTCTAATCCACACAGAGGAGATCCCAGAAATAGGATCCATGCTCCTGAGATTTTAAAGTTGGCTTAATCACATGGTTTGTTTACTTGTATCATAATAGAGATACGAAAGCTATTTTACAGAAAGACAAATTGCTTTGCACATAGCCTCAGGAAACTAGAAGCCACAAACCCAACGCTGGCATGCTGAAGGTTAATTTAAACAAGCCTTGCTGAAAGAAAGGTTATTATTTATTTGGGGTCAGTGCCAAACAAGGACATCTACATGTTAGTTTGCCCAGCAGAACAACTAACCAAACCACCAAGAAGATACGAAAAGGTATGCTCCGTAGAAATACCTTTCTAGATTAACAGAACCAGTTTTAAAAAGTTCCTGAATTGTTCACAACTATCTTCCCAACAGATCTCCTCTTTCATTTTCACTTTTTTGACTAACTGCTCTCAGTGCCAAAAGCCACCACATCCCTTATTGGTTTTTTTAAACTGATAGGTGACACTGAAGGGTCCACTTCTTCCCTTTCCAAGGTATGGAGATTAGAAACTTCAGGAAAAAACCATGCTAACATGAAAGGGCAATACATAATCGCAACAGATGAGGTTCCCCATTCTCTAGTCACACCAGTGTGCAAGGAACATCAGGAGAAATTCAGACAGCTCAATCCAAACACAGTCAGAAGGGCCTGACACTGGAAGGTCCCCTTATGCCCGTGACCCCACACATCCTGAAGAGGCAGAGCCTGCCGACAGGATACTGGGCTGCACTGTGACCATACGACCTTTCCTCCCCCTCACTGACGGCACGCAGAATTGCCAAGGAACTGCTGCCACAGCTCGAAAAAGCTGCCACAAACACACTGATCCCAGAAAGCAGTGAACACCCAAAGAGCTCCAGGATCATTTGAAGCTCATTTCATGGAGACAAAAATTAGGCCATGCAAGCTTTGCACAGAGACAAAGCATCAGATACTTGATTCTGGCACCCACAGGGAACAGACTCAAAAATCAAAATTTCATGGTTTGAAAGACAATTCTGAACCTCGTCCTCTTCATTCACCTTGCTCAGGAGATCCTTATTTGCCTCCTTCATAGCCACATACAAGAAACTGTGGATCAGTAACTCCTGTAGATCCACAGGCAGCTGCAACCTAAGTGTTTTTGTGGTCCAAAAAACACACAGCCTGCAGCCTGTACCTTTTACTCTTCCATACTGACTACAGACACGCTTAAGCTTGCCTTGCTACTCTTTTACATCACTGCCATGCTTCCAGTGGTTCTGGTGGTAGATGAGGAGACAGGCATCTAGCCAGTAAAAAGGAACACACCAGATATGCCCAGCAGCAGTGCAGTTTATCTAAGAGACTGCTCTCTCACCCCAGTTCATCTCCTCAAGAGTCTTCCTGGATATAAATGTCAACCCATGCTGCTGCAGTCCTGATATTAACTTGAACAGGTCAATCTGAATTTATTCTGTCTGTACCACTGAAGAAACTGAGCATTCTCTGCTGCTTTGCACACACGGGGAGTATCACAGGTTTAGTACCCTTGTACCCAGCTGTGCTCTGTAACACAGACGTGCACACAACAGCCCATCAATGGCAGCAGCTCTGGGCACGGACTTGTACAGGGATTGTTTGCACAGATGGAACAAGGACGTTCAGCTTCTTTTGACAACTTCTGACTGCCAGCCATTCCAGAGGCTGGAGGCAAAAAAACAAACAAAAAAAGAATACAATAATGTTACAACTGAACTGTTAAGCTGTTCCCTCTGAGAATATAAGTAACCCAATATGAATCAGGTAAAAACAGCGAATGGAAATAGAAGAAATATTGATAAAACTACTGAATCCAGGGACTGGCTGCACACAGTGTTTATATCAGTTAGTCTGCTCCAAACAAATTCAAGTTTAAATTGTTTTTAGGGATTATATAGTATTTTAAAGCTATGAGGTAGGGGAATAAGGCTACAACATACTACAGAGACTGAACTATCCAAAACGTCTTGGTCTGATTAAGTGAGACAAAACATCCTTTTCAGAGCTGAGGCAGCAAGATAGTTATCTTATATCAACTTCCAGGTTTTATCATTACTCTATTGTTAATCATATTAGTATATTCTAAAGTACATGTTCAAGATGCTAGTCACAATAGCTGGGTCTACTAAACCACACCATTTTCACAATCTCTAATAATTAATCTATTTACTTACAGATACTGTGTAACAAGGGATGAACTAGAAGGTTTCTGAGCCAGTATGTTGACAATCAGTAACTTAAAGCTTTAAAGGCAACGCTTTCCAGCTTGTGATTCTTGGAACTGGTAATAAAACAGAAACCCTTTTTATGTATGCCTTAAAGTAGTTTTAAAATGTGTTCTCAGAGCAGCAAAGCAAGTGTCAAACTAATAAAGCGGCACTTGCAGAAGGAGACAGTTTCATTTCCACAAAAGTCACTATGAAAATACCTATGTTCAATGAATATATATTAAGATGAGACGGTCTTGAACTGTTCATTTTGGACAAGAAAACAGCACTTGGAAAAAAATTTCAACCTTATAAGGAGTTCAAAACTTGTTCACAACCTTGAAAATGGAATGGTCTTTCCTGGTTTACAGTCTTTTGCAGTCAATAATTACAAAGGACATGTATTAACAAACTGTTCATTCTCACCTCCATCCTTTCCAAATTCACATGGTAGGAAAATAACACTAAAGACAACTGGGAGAATGAGTCCTGCCTTAGTGATAGAAGGCCAAGAGAGAGCAGAAGACAGAAGAAAAATATAAGCAGGAAGAAAGGGTGAGAAAAAAGGCACAGATCAAAAACAGTGACATGTTGATGACTATAGCCAAAGCCAGGATGTTTAATTTAATTTAAAACAAAATGGTCGTATCTGCTGGACTACTAGACAGCTTTTTTTGAGGAAGCCAATACAAAAATGACTGAGTAGTCTAAGAGAGAACACTTGCTAGTAAACAATTCCTCTAGGCCATAACATCCTGTTATTCTTTTGTTCCAGTTAGATAGGTCAAGAATCAGCTACCACTAAAGCCCAGAAAAGAGCACCAAAGCTCAGTATAACAATAAAACAGTACAGCAGCATCACCTTTAAAGATTCTGGCAATATCAGGAACTATATATTAAGGCTTTCTTAAGATTCATATAATGTCTGCATATAGCTCTCATTTGAAAGAAAGCATTTCCCACAGAATGGGGAGCCTTAGGTGGAGAAAAGTACTTCCTGCAATAATCAGACCTCTCAAGTGAGGCAGCCATACATGTTAGGTAACATCTAAACGATAGCAAGTCTTTTTTAGCATCATCACTTCATTTCACCAGGAGATGGAAAATGGGAAGGGGACTTTCCCATTTGACCATTACTTCACTACCCAGAGAACACTGTCCCCTCTACAGCGACCAACAGAGCTGAACCATTTTTCCTTGAAGAAATAATTTCAAAACAAGCAAAGTTTTAGATTCAGAAAGATTCCTATTATAAAACTACATTAAGTCATCTTTTAAACATAATGAAAGTCATTAACTTTCTCCTGCCAGTTACAGATCAGTCTTACTAATTCACTAGAAGAACTTAATTGCACCATGTGAGCATTTTGTGCTCATAAATACAAAAGTCTCATCCATTGAGAAATGCCGGCTATTACTACAGATTGTATTTAACAGCTGCATTTGACTATGAATTAAGGAAAAGATTCAAGACAACAAAAGTCCACTAATGGAGTTACCAATTTGTCAATAGAATTAAAAAAAAAACCAAAACCACCTAACCAACCACCAGACAATTTTTCACTATGTGCAACCCAGTATCCCTGACAGTCCCACTCAGTGTTTATTAGTTCAGTGTAAAAGAAAGGCTTTAAAAAAACAATACAAAACAAACAGAGGGACATAAAATAGCTTCTGGAAACCACCAGATATATGCAAATTACACTGCTGTTCAAAAAACGCAAGCAAATACCAAACAAAATCAGGAAACCTCTCAAGACTACAAGTAAGCATGCTTCACTATTTCTACAAGAGTCTCAACTAATCCAGATACGTGGGATTCTAGGACATGCCTTGCAATGGTAAAGTCCTTCACAGCCTAGAAAAAACTGAGAGCCTTTCTAAAGCACAGAGACATGAATGTCTGTTTCTCCTGTTTGAGAGCCTGTATAACAACAGAGTCAGATATAGCAGACATCTCCTACAGAGGCACTGGGGAGACCATAGGCTTTGAACAGGAACTGAAGAACGGGGCTGCCTCAAGCTCAGGCACAAAGGAGCCAAACAACATTACTGGTTTTGTCAGAAGCAATCCAAAAGAAGCTTAGCCCATGCCAGTCCCTGAAGTCATGCCTGAAACATTTCTACTCATCAGCATCACCTCCAAAATACAGCAATATGAGAAGCGTTGTGAGGTAAGGTGTGCAGAAGTACAGAAGACAAACCATGTATCCTAGACATTCAGTTCACCAACTACAAGCTAAATAACCATAAATAACCTACTCCAGTAGTAGATCCTAAAGGAACATAACAATGTATCTACAACTTTCCAGAATGAAATACCATAAGCCTATGAGAAACCTCAGGTGACCTGCATTAAACAAGAACACTTATTCTACACAGGACAGTTCTCAGTTGACTGAGAAAGCTGAAATGGCAAACACATTCAAGTAGGAAGTGTATTTTTGCCTGTGAGAAGTTCCCATTTCTAGTTTCACCCCTGAAAGCAACCAAACATAATAGATACAAAAGATCTAAAACTCTATCTAACTTTAAATGTCATTTGGGCATCATAAAAAGAGCTAAACAAAGTAAGAAGTCTTTTATTAAGGCTGAGAGTGTAGGAACTCTGACATATAGACATCTCTAAATTAAACTAGCTATGAAAGACATGTATACAGACAATCAGTGTCATTTTATTGAATGCCATTCCAAAGCCCTACCATGCAAGCAGGTATTATAATAGAAAACAGAAATAGACAACTTTCTAGACCTCATATCTAGACAGCTCTCTAGAAATTATATTTTTAACACAGCAAACCACTGAAAAAAATGTAATTCCCTCTGTAACCAAAGAAATAACAGTGCACTAGCTAAGATATCAACAATTCTTCCTTCAGTCTTTGAAAGAGCATTCCACAATTACTGTTAGAAAATACTGTATTTAGTACCGCAGTCAATTGTAACAAAATTACAGTAAGTGGAAGTGAATACCTCATCAGAAAATGCTTGATCAAAGTGTTTAATCTACAGAAATCCAAGTCTTAACAACTTGAAAGTTTCGTGTGAGAAAGCCCCTCTTCCAAAACCCTGCTGTGACAAAGAAAGGCAGCAGCAGTTTTGTCAGTCTGCTCCTGTGGGTCTGAACCAACACCTGCCCCTACATTCCAAGGAAGATGTATCCCGAGCACGGCAAGAGCAGGCAGGGCTCCCACACCACGGGTCACACCAAAGACTGCAGCGGGGAACGTTCCCAACGGATGGCTCCAAGGAGCCTGCGGCAAAGAGCACTGTGACAGGAGTTTGACCGGCTGGGAAGAGGGAAGCACATTTTATGGCATTCCTCTACTCTTTAAAAAAAATTACTAAGAGGATAAAAAGCAACATGTTGTTTTTATTTCCATACCATTCGAGATCTACTTTTCTACTGCTAAGACTCTGCTCTGAATTCAGAACCATTGTTTTTTCCCCTCTGACCTTACTAGTGCTCATTATTTCAATTCTCAACTAAGCCATAAGTTGTGTGGGTGACAGGATACTTTTACAGAAGAAAAACTGAACCAGAGAAATTAAGGACAACTGCATCTGCTAGATTCTGGCACTGCAACTCTGATACTTACAACATACACAAGAACCTACTGTATACACAATAACCTAAATTAGACGTTCCTTTTAATCCCAGCTTCTTTTTGTGTCAGCAACATTATATTAGCAATACTTTTAAGTCCAAGTGATTAATACACCATTAACAAAGAAATCTGCCATAAATGCCTAACTTGAGTTGTGGTGATGGAATCCACACTCCAGTAACTGCATTCAACTGCCTCAACGATTACCCCAACTTCTCCTCACCTGCCTTCCTAATTAACAATTTATTTATAATTATATTTACCATAGGATCATATCCAAAAGCTGTAACAAGAGGTTTTGCAGATAACATTGCTTTCTTTTATTAGACAATTCTGATTTATACCCCAAGCAAATCCATCTTGCAGAACAGGCCCCAGAGCAGCCCTGGGAAAGCAGCAGCGTGCAGACAAACTATGACAAGACTGCAAAACAACGTGGGAGGGACAACAGAAAAGTCCTTGGTTATACTTTCAGTATGACTTGAGTTTCTGACCATGTTTTTCTTGTGCTTCTGTGTATACAATCTTCCAGACAAACTCTGTGAAGACAGAAAAAGAGCATCCAAGGACGGAGAACTCTGTTTTCCATTCTAGTATCCTAGGCAAAAGCAGCTAGCAGAGCAGTTCTCTTTTAACCCAAGATCATCTGTTTTGTCATTTGTGCATGCAGAATCTCACATGAAAACTACGAAGATAACTGAGTAAGTTCTTTACATGTGAATCAGTATGTACTCACTGAATATTAAAGTCTGTGAGCATAAACAAACTGCACTTTTCACATGTCACTTCAAAAAGTTTGGCTAAGCTTTTGAATTACAGAAAAAGTTAGATCTAATAGATTTTTTTACATGCTTTCCCCTCTTCCCCCAGCTGTTCCAAAGGAACACATTTATGCTCAAAAAGACAGAAGGAAGGTAAGAATTGTTCAATTTTAAGCAGATTACAAAATATTTTCCCCATAGCAAGGGAAGCTACAAAGCAGCTAAACTGAACAAAGTTTGACAAAATTAAAACAGAGAGCCTAAGGCATGGAATCTTTTAGTCCAACTACATAGCCTCAGAAAGTTACTAGCAACTGAAAACAGGATCTTGCAATAGGAAGTGTTATGCAACTCTTGCAGTATGCAGTGCTAACTTTCTATCAGAAATCCTATGTAATTCAAATACTAAGATGAAGAAAAGAAAATCATTTAAGTGCTTTTTAGTTACTTCTCCAAAAATAAAGCACAACTTGAGAAAGAGTCATGCTAACAAGACAAGGAATAGTATTTTAGAGCTTTAACAACCTGAATTCCTATTAAGGATGCAACAAGTATGCATTGACACAGAGATCATCACTGCCTGAACACAAAAAAGAGCTGATCAAAAACAATCTTGGTAAAATATCCTGTTGGCTCAAAGACAACATTACTGACATTTCACACAGGTCACCAAACAGCTTTCAGAGATACTGCTTTTAGTCTTCCTGCATCTGCAATTTGAAAAAATCCCTGACTTTCCTTCTTCTTGATAAAGTTAACTGTTCCATAATATTCTGCCCAATGCACAAGCCTCGGTTACAATGCAAAAGCCACCCCACATGTCTGCCACTTAGAGCCAGTAACAGGTACATCAGTCTCAGCCACCTTCCAAAGATCCACGTGCTCAGGAACTACGACCTCAGGACAGACGCCACTGCAGGAGTCACTTTCAGTCACCCACGGGTTTATTGCAAAAAACACTGAAACGCAGACAGGATTTCACGCTCCCGCTAATGGCAATGCTGGGATGAGCCCCATCGCTCAGGCACCGCATTACCTTTTGTACCGCTCTAATCTACGCACCGCTCCTGTCACACTGCCTGTGACAAAGCCTGGAACAAAGACGCGATTCTTCGGTACCGGGGAGAGAGCGAGGGGGAGAAGAAATCCCGCTTCACTCCGTCACGAGGAAGTTGCGAGGGCACGCGGATCCCTCGGTCCATAGAGGAGGCTCCACATCTTCCAAAGGGAGAAGACAGAAATGCCGGTGCCAGACGGCATGGCAGCCGCCACCCTACGGCGGGCCGGGGCGCAGGGGAGCCGGCACTGGGGCGACGGTCCCGCCGGGACCCCCTCATCACCCCACTCCGCTCCCCCGCCCCGCGCCACACCGCAGCGGATCCGCAGGGAACACCCGCCCCGCAGGGGGTTCAGCCCCGCGGAGAAGCCGCAGCCCGGCCTCCGCGGAGAGGGCAGCGGGAGGCGCGGGGGGCAGCGCTGGGCCTCGCTCACCTCCTCGCCCGGCAGCCCGAACACCTCCGCAGCAGACGCCGCCATGGCCGCGCGGCGCGCGCCCCCCGCCGCCGTGTTTACGGCCGCCCCACCCCAGGCCCCGCCCCGCGCCCGCCTCAGGCTCCGCCCCGCTCCTCTCCCCTCGTCTGATTGGCGTCAGATGCCTAGGCCCCGCCCACGCGGGTGCCGGCGGCGCCTTCCG
>VWPU01024194.1:0-13743 GCA_013398955.1 Callaeas wilsoni | reverse complement strand
GGAGGGCCGGCCCGGCACGGGCCCGCCCCGACGCGGCCTGCCCGGCTGAGGGGTGAGGGGGCCCGGGGCCGGGCGGGCCGAGGGGCGGGCGCGGGATGACCTCCGCCGCGGGGAGGGAAGAGCGGGGATGGAGCCTGGCCTGGGAACGGACAGGCGGGCCCCGGGGAGCGCCCGAGTTCCGCCTTCTCCTCGCCGCAGGCCGCTTGGCGCTCCGCGCTCGCCCCTTTCCGCAGGGAGGGCCGCGCTCCCTTGTCGCCCGCCGGCCGTGGCGCGGCCCCTCAGACCCGGCTGTGAGGCCGGGATGTCCCGCTGGCCGCCGGTGCTGTGTCCGCCCGGGATGATCCCCGGGGAGCGCGGGGTTCCTCTCGAGTGCGCTGGTTCTCTGCAGCGGGTGGTGCTGCCTGAGGTGTCCTCGCTTCAGACACCTGCAGCCGGGCTGTGTCCTGAACAGCGTTCCAGGGGGCCGTTGAAGAGTCGAATCTGTTGTTTCATATAGCGGGGCTTCTGTATTTCAGTAATTGCTACTTGGTTTGACGCTCGCTCGGTTTGATGTGTTGTGGCTGTTGGAGTTAGTTCCCTGGTGAACCGCCTCTTGCTGTGAAGATAATCCTGTACATCCAGCCTGGCATTTCTGTATTTCCACTGCAAGGATCTCCGGGTGTTGTGATTAAACATTCCATCAGCAAGATATTGCATAATTTTTATATTTAGAACATTTAAAATACGTTTTAAGTTGTTGATACAAACAATAAAATGTACTTTCTCTTAGGAGTGTCATGTAAAAACAACATTTTCATGTGAAAACAGAAAATGGCTTCAAGAGGAACAACAGAGACCAGTAAACTAAAACAAAACTTGGAGGAGCAGTTGGACAGATTAATGCAGCAACTTCAAGATCTGGAAGAATGCAGGTAATAAAAACAGTAGCTTTCCTCTTATATGGTAGTATTTTTTTTAAGTGGTTGGCAGAAGAAAGTGGTACCTTCCAAAAATCTTGGGGGGGGGCATATTTAATTTTGTGTTTTGCTGTGGCTTTCTGTTTTTAAATTAGGTAGGATATTGGTTTCAGGTAGTAAGAATTGTTTTTAAAAACCTTTATTAAGATTGCTTTATATATCTGATAAAAATGAAGGCAGAAATACTCAGTATTTTCTGTGAAATGTTATATTTCAGTGTGACTTTTAAACTTTTAATAGCTGTTCACAAAAATCACTATTTTTCTATGGGAATTTTAGTAGCAGTGGACAAATAGCTTTTATGGCTCTTTTGGTTTATCTTATAATTATGGATGCCTGGGGGTTTTTTGAATTGTTTTCTTTTTAGTTTGTCTGACTTTTAATGTGATTTTGTATTAGTCTTCTGTGGGTTGATACAGTTTGAGATAGTGAATTATCAAGAAGGTTGGGCTTTTATCTGTTTCAGTACTTGCATTTAAACACCTTGTGTTTAGATGCTTTCTCTGACTCTAGTTCTAACTTGTCCAAGTACGTATCTTTTTCAGGAACAGTTAGAACTGCTGAGGGGTGGTGGTGCTGTTCTGGGAATTGGGCAAGGTTTAGACTGCAGGATCAGTTATTCCTAAGTGGATGGCTTTGGGTGAGGAGATGGGATTCTCAGATAAGCTCATTTATTGGAGCTTTAGGCAAGACAATCTCACCGCATGTTTTTGTTGAGATCCAAAAATACTTCTAAATACTGCTCCAGGTGTGGGGTATCTTGTTTATTATTAGGGCATTTTTATTATCAGTGACTTTGTACAAGCACGCAGGTGGCTGGGAGGGCTGCAAACCCAAGCAAACCACGCGTGCATGGGCTGGATAAGAGCTGAGGGGGAAGAGCAGAGCGGTCTGCAGGGATGGGAACACCGCAGTGCTGCCTGGGCAGTCAAGCTCCATGATAGGCCCCAGTGCCCTTTGCTCCATGGGATGTCTCAGGTTAAATCCTGTGAATTAATGTGTTTTCTTGGGTCCTCTCTAGAGAGGAGCTGGATGCAGATGAGTACGAAGAGACCAAAAAAGAAACTCTAGAGCAGTTGAGTGAGTTCAATGACTCCCTGAAGAAGATCATGTCTGGAGATATGACTTTGGTGGATGAGCTCAGTGGGATGCAACTGGTAAGGATCATGTGTTGCTAAAAAATGTTCATGTTCTGCCTGGAGTTGATGAAACAGCAAATAGATACAAGTGATTCACTATGATTTTCATGTGAAATGTAGATCTATGTAACTAATGTTTTTTATAATTTAACACACTTGTATATGTAAAAATCTTGGATAGGTGTCTTCATTTTAAAAGGGGAAAAAACCATTGGTGAATTACACTGTAGGATCTGCAGGAACTAAATATATCAGATCCTTAATATTAGAAAATAACATTAAATAATGCAAATTAATATAAAAGGTGTGAGGGACAATCTAGGATAATATATATAATGAGAAATAAAGTTCATGCTTGTTTGTTAGAAGGCATAAGATAGCTCTTACTGCGGATTTGTGTTTCAGATTCATACTAGTCCAGATGAAAAGGCTTTAGGAATGATTGTGTGACTTGAAGTCCTTTTATTATATTATTATATGTTTATATATTTTATATTTATTTATAGCATATTAGTGGTCTTATTTTATGTTGACTTCCAAATTTCTGATGTATCTTCTCTCTTTTCAAATGCTTAATTAGAGAATGGTTTGTTCTTTCTGACCTCTGTGTTTTAGGGTCTTGTTTCCAGAAAGATCATTTCTAAACCTAAAGAGGTTTAGTAATAATAGTTTTGATAATCCATGGAGGATTTTGAATAACAGTAGGATGTTTGCTTCATCATTTACATTCTGCTTACCCTTAGAAGAGCTGTGATCATTAAAACTGTGATGTGCTAGTATCAGGAAGGTGTTCGAAATTAGTAGAAATTAAGACCTAAACAGTAATGGAAAGTTTCACTGCTCTTTCTCAGTCTAGTTACTAATTAGAGGATTCTTTAAGCCCTCCATAAAGGTCATATACATTTTTTTTATTTCACTTATGAAAAAAAAGATGAGCTCTGTGTATCAAATGATGCAGAGGATACTAATGCTGGTCTCCAGCCCTCATTAATCTCGTCTTGCAGCTGTAGTTTGTGATTCCTGTTAGTCCTGGTCATTCTTGCTCTTTTCCTTGCAGGCAATACAAGCAGCCATCAGCCAAGCATTTAAAACTCCAGAAGTGATCAGAATGTTTGCAAAGAAGCAGCCGAGGCAATTGAGAACAAGGCTGGCAGAGGTGAAGGCTTCTGTTTTACTGCAAAAACTGTTTATTTGAGCCAGACTGATTCAAGTATGTAATGATTGCAAGGAAAGCACTGAGTGTGCTGGAAAACTTGGTGGTAAAGTCTGAAAGAGATGGAGAAGTTCTCTCTCAGAATTTGTTCAGTTTTAAATGTTTAGTGAGCTAATGGGGACAACCGTGTGTATTTCTTGAGTTATCTTCTATCTTCCTGCTTCAAAGCAAGAATGGGATTAACAAAGTGAACTGAGGAAACTGCAAATAGAAAGTCTGTGATTGTACTGAGGGCTGGAGAGTGCACTCGATGTTTCAGAGATCTAAAATGAAGATCTGGATAAAGTGAAATCAAATGTGATTCCTCTGTGTACCAGTGATGTGTGAATACATAATTTTAAATTATTATCATTCCTTGATAAAAAGAGATTCAAGTTTGGAGAAATCAAGTAAGTTAAGGTTAGGGCTAAAGAGTATTTGCTGAAAGTTCAGAAAAACTTCACAGATATCTTTTATATCATAGATAGCTCTGTCCCTTACTGCTGCAGGTCCATGATTACTGATGATATTTTCAGGCTGTCACATTTCTCATGCTGTTGTGTTGGGTAAAATAATAGGAAGCTTATATATTTTGACTTTTTTTTTCTCCTGGTGTGCAGATGGACAGAGACTTAATGGTTGGGAAGTTGCCACGAGACCTGTATACCCAACAGAAACTGGAAATCCTGACTGCCCTCAGAAAGCTTGGTGAGAAGGTAAGGGGTTGGTATGATAGTCAGCTGAAGAGAGTTTCCTGCCTACTTAGGAGGAATTAGAAATAATTAAAATAAGAAATTACAATTTTATAAGCAAACGATAAAATGCAACTTGCTTTTATTTTACATAAACGTCCTTCCATTTTAATGCCAAGCTTTTTGAAGCTGAACATGTATCAAATAGTTTTGTACCTTTCTATAAGGCTGTTTCTACTTTTAAATGCTTCCTTTGGTGGGCTGTACACATGAATCACACACCAGCTGGTACAAGGTGATCATACTTATAAAAGCTACAAAACAAGTATTTTACTGGCCAACTACCACCAATTCATCAGGAACTATTCAAGACTTCTGACATGTATCCAGATTCACTTTTACAGTGTTGACAATGCCTACCCCTGGGTATGAGATAAAGAAATTTGAGAGATGAGTGCTAAATTGATTGTTGCCCCAGTGATCCATCAGTGGCAGAAAAAGCCCTGGGTTTGCCACCAGAGGGAGAAAGAGAAGTTACTTCTCTTTGTGGAAGGTATATGAAGAAAATGGGTTGCTGTGTATCTGTGTACTTAAGCTTTTTTAGGAAATGAAGGAATGTAGTAGAAAAGATCAAGTGCAGTACTTCAAGGAGCTACAGTCCAAGTAGTTTCCAAAGCAAAGGCTTTCCTTCAGAATATTTTATTGCTTGACTGGCAGAGGAAAAAAATGTTTTGCAAATACGTAAAGGCTAGTTAAGATTGTGAACTGAATGCATAGAGATATCTAATCCTCTTGGAATGAGTTCCTTGGATCACAACATCAAGCCACTTCACCACACTCTGACCTATCCTCTTAATCTTTTAAAATGATCAGTAGCCTGCTGCACAGAGGGCTTGCTAGGACAGTAGTCTCACATCTGTTCTGGATGTGAACAGTGACAGCAAATATTGCATGTTTGTCTGCACAATATTGCAAAATGTTAAGTAGCTGTATGTGGTGCCTTGTAGAGGCTGCCCTGGAGCAGAGGCTGGACAGAGTGAAAGGATAACGGGCAGGGATTTATGGAAAGGCCTTCCCAGGGTGCACCTTGGGCAGTGCAGGAGTCTCGCAGAGACTGTACCCAGAATTGACACAGCCACACGTTTTTGGGACAGATAGAAGTTCTGTCTATTTGCATATCAGAGGTTAATTGTCCAATTCCAGCTTCAGGCAGTGCAGTCCCATTCTCTCAGTTTGCTCCCCCCAACGCACTTTTGTTTACATTTCTCGGGGCCTGAAACCGTGAGGTGTCCTTGATTCTCAGGCCTAGAGAGGAATTGTTTTGTCTGACAAAAATGGGAAAAGCAGTAGCTAACACTCTATATGGAGCTCAGAGTTACACACTAAAGAATTGCAGGATTACAAACATATGAAAATATAAAAGCTAAAATCCTAAGGCATCATATGCTTGCTTACAAAGCCGGCAAAGGCAGGTAAGTAGTATGTTTTCCTTCATTTCAACATCATCCTGAATGTCTGTATCTGATTTTTATATTTCTAATAAATAAACTGACACAAACACTGTGAACAGTTTGACACATGTGCTTAGCTGTAATAAAGATGTGCATCTGAGGCTAATTAAATGAGTGACTTTTAACTTAGAACATCTGAGCCTTCCAAATGTAGGTTACTGCTTCATTATTGTAAATATTTTATGGGCATCTGTCACAAGGCATCAGAGCACATACATAAAAGTAAAATATATGTGAGGAAATGTCACTTTAAAGGAGGAGAACCATTTCTAGGTCACTGGCTCTTAACATGGTCAAAGTTGGCAGTGACTGCTTATTTTTGCTTTCTTTAGTAGATGATAGGAAGTAAGCTTAGATCTTAATGCATTACTGTACTGACCATGTGACAAAAACATTACTGACACCTTGGCATAGTTTAGGTACACAGGTACAGTGTGACCTTTCACTGGAAATCAGCTTGGAACTTGCATGTGCAGGCATGTCTGACATTGCACATGCTGTCCTGCCTGGGCTGACAGGAGCCAGGGAGGGAAAATTCAGTGCTAGGGGAAGTAGCTTGTATTTTTGTTTTAGGTTTCAGTATGGTAGATAACACTGCCACTTAAAAACTGCAAATGGACAATTGGTGTAACCTGTCATAGATCGTGTAGATGCAAAAGTAGATGGTGGGAATATGCACAGTTAAGGTATCAACTTCACAGTTGTGGCGTTTTTCGATTTAGCTCACTGGGGATGATGAGATGTTCTTGTCAACAAATGCTGGTACAGCCCTGAGCCAATTTGAGAGAGTGTCCACTGACCTTGGTAAGTTTTCATTCTCATAACTTCTGATTCCTTTGCCTCATTGAACACTGATAGAAGTATGTCTGATTCTCCTATGAAAGAGAAAATATGAACAAGAGATTCATGCCATTAAATGTTAATACACGTTTTATTAACAATGAAACTCTGATATACTATCATGAGGAAAAAGTAACACAGCAAATAAATCCAATGCCAAACATCCACAAAATGCCAAAGGTGCCTATCATGCTGAAGGCTTGAATGGTCTGTCTCAAGCGGAGATGCCACTCTTATAATTAAACACAGATCTTTTTTGCATTAAAGACTCTCTTTGGGAGAGCTTTTTCCTTTGCTTGATGCAGAGAATTTGGCAATTATTGGCATATTGTCAAAATACAGCTTTAAAGCACTCTTCCTGCCATGATTGTCATACCTCTGATTGTGTTAACAAGATCAAGAATTCAGTTATAAAAGGCATTAAATAAGCACAACAGTTCATTGTAGTGGTAGTTAGAACTGGGATGAAAGAGCTGTGAATGGCAGGAACGTGCCAGCCTAGGTCAGGGTACAAATAAACAGTCTGGGTGCCCTACCTTTCAGCTCTGCTGTCCCTGAGAGTGTAAGGAAGGTGAGAACCCTCTCGTTCAAAAGGGGACTTTGGTATTAGCTCGGTGTGCGGGGGTGTGTTACCAACACCATTCCAGCTACAAACACAAATCACAGCTCTACAAGAGAAGCTGGGGGAAAGGGAGCTCCATCCCAGCCAGGCCCAGTAGGACATGGCTGCTCTAGACCTGGCAAGCTTGTGTGGTTTTCCAAATTAGCTCAAGTGATCTAGTTTTCACAGTGTAGGTTTGATTTCTTTGGATCTCAAATGTTTTGCTTGATTTAAATTGCATATAAGGTAATTTGCAATTTCTGCTAATACTTACTGAAAATGCTTTTTCCCCCTCAGGATCAGGAGACAAAGTCTTTGCTCTTGCAAGTGTTGAAGTAGAAAAGGCAAAACAATGAAGAGGTTCGTAAAGCTTGTGTCTCCAGTTATCAGCAGCATTGGATTTTGGTCATACTGCGTTTGGTTTTTCTATTTCTAACATGTCGAAAAAAAGCAAAGCAAAACAAAAAACCCAAGCCCTAAACCTCTTGGGTCCTTAAGCAGAAGATATGAAGTAAACAGCCTTAAGTGCTCTTTGGAACCTTGGTGTCTGTACCCTTTAAGTAATACAAGCTCTGAGGCTGAACACTAAGTGGAACTCTAAAACAAAAGCATGGTATTACTGTCTTTGGAAAGAGTCAGCTATTTTGAACTTTTCTGAATGTGTATTTCTCTAACTATTAAAACTTAATCTTTTTGCATGTGGTTGTAGCAAGCAAATCTTTTTAAGGAGTGGTCCTGATGATTTTTTTTGGGTAATTCTTCACATTGTCTTAATTTTTGTCTGGACTTGCTACTAAGTAGTTTGTGCTAGGAGAGCACTGAAGCTTTGGAAAATGGATGTAGTTTATTGAAATACCATCTTTCTACAAACTGTTTGCAGAAGATCCAAAATGAGCCTGGATGCTGATCACTGGCCCTTGGCTGCTTGTTTGCTGTGCACATGAATGAGCACTTTGTGTCCCGGCCCTGAGTGGGGACAATGGCAGCCCTGTGGGGAGGCTTCTGGAGTAATTTAACCTTGTGTATTGAAAGGACAGGGAATTGATAGGACATGGCAATGAGATGCTCTTTCTGTGGCTCTTCCTTCAGCTCTGGTGTATAGCTACACGAGGTGGCATGACATAGCTTGCAAGTAGAAACAAGTTTTAAACGTGGGGGAAAGCTCCACGTGATCAGTGCAAGTGTTCCTCGGTGGTGGTGCTATGGAGAGGGGAGGGTCTGTGTCCGCACTGGATCCTGAATAAACTTGGCATAGGAGCATTTTAAATCTCTTATAGTAGAATTTTTAGCTCAGAGACTAAGTGGGTAGCACAGACTATAAACAGAAAATTAACATGGTCAGTCATCATTTAGAGTGCACTTACAGGGCATAAATACCCTATAAATTAGCAAGTTTGTCTAATTGTAAACTAGGACTGGAGTAGACTAGAAAATGTGTTTCTAGACTGTATTTTGCTTTAATAGATATACTTTTGACATCTAGCATTTAAGAAATTAAAGGATACATGGTATAGACAGCATAATTTGTTTTTCACTGATAGAACTTTTTTCTCCGTGTTTTTAAAAAGCCCTTACTGAGGTCGGGTCTTTTGTCCATTCCAGCAGAACTATTTTCCTGTCTGGGGCAGCATTGTGTTCTCTGACAAAGGCTGATTGCAGCTTCGTAGCTGAGAGCAGCTTATTAAAAAGAGTTATTAGACTCTGAAATTATGGGAAACAAAACAGTCCATGGGGACCGGAGCTGCCTTTTTTCCTTTCTGCTTATTACTGGTGCTAAGGAACTCTCCCTCCATACACCCCCAGCCTGCTTACAGCATTACTATGTAAATTAAAGCTCTCAGCGCTCACAAAAAGTTTACAGTACAATGACATGGAAATCTTTTTCCTTGTAGTTTGAGAGGTATAAGTTTCCAGGAGAAACTTTTTTAAATTGGTTTGTAAATATTTCAGGATTTTTGCAAATTCCTGTACTGCAGGCAGTTGTAACATTCCTAACAGATCCGTGACTGAACGTCTTTCCAACATCGTGCTGCTTCTGCTCTTGGAAGGATCTCTGGTGGTTTAGATGGACAAAGATGAGACTGAGATCAGTGACCAATATTGCAAGAGGTGCAAGATGCAGCGTGTTGGGTCAGACTTCTGAGAAGCTGTGAAGGGTCAGAAATCAGAGCTCTACCCAGAGACTGGCTGTGTCCTGCAGAATGCCCTGACCATAAATGTGATTTAACAAGGAAGCTGCTGCTGTGAAGCTATTCATGTGTTGACCCTCGCAGATAGTTAAGTAACCTCTTGAAATAGTTAGATTGATTTCAGGCATAGTAAGTTAATTGGTGTGTTGTGCTAAATAATCCTGGGATGTACCTCCACCACTATCTCAAATGTTTCTGCAGGGGCGGGGAAAAAAAGTCCATAATCTATTTATTATAACAGTGATTTCCACAAATAAAAACTGATAACAAAAGAACAACTGCTAAATGAAAGCATGGGTTTGTGTTTAACAAACAAGCTTGTGATGTGTGAGTTCCATCCCCAGTTTAGTGTTGGACCTGGGCAGATCACTCTTTCTGTACACATCTTTCTTTCCTGGAGTAAAATACAGATTATGATCCTTAAATATTGAGTGCTGTGAAGTTGTTATTGATCATACATTGCTTTAAAGATTAAAAGTGCTTTGTTTTTTGTTTATCATTTTACTTCTGAAATAAGAATTGTAAAGTACAGTAGCTTTAAACACATCAGCAAAGTTCCCAGAGTCCTTTTTTGGCTGTAAATAACCTCCTTTTTTTTTAATCTTCTTTCTCTGTAGAGTGAATTCAGTGATTGTGCTGATCTGAAAGGAAAAGTGTTAGAAAATTGAAGCTTCAAATGTTCTGTCTTCCTTCTATCTTTTGTCTCCTTGTGTTATTTCCCTTCTTTGATCTTGAATGGAAAAATAGCAAGTTATCTTTGTCTTGAAGAAAAAATACAAGATTTCTTCAGAGATCCCTTAGTTTGTCATGTTACTTTGCCTGTAAAAGTCAAATTCATTTTGATAGAGAACTCTGTGTTAATGACACCCTATGGCCAGGCAGTTCAGGCTGTATCATTAGTGGCTGAAATGGGAGGCAAATTAGCATAGAACCATTTGGTTTTCTTTCCAGTAGGGCAATTCTCTTCCTATATAAGGATAAATACAATGTTTACATTGTAAAGAAATAGAAATCAGCCTGCAGGCATCTTAGTTTTCCCACTTCCATCATTCTGAAATGGTCCTCACTGAGTTCTGGGGAAGGATTTTCTCTTGGGAAGTAAACTCTTACTTGAATTCTGTCTGCTTAGCTACCCACAGGAGACGAATGGGGTGCTCATGTTGGAGTTTTTCTTCAGGAGTTGTGGAAAATATGACACCTTGTCTTTCTATGAGCTTGCAGGTTTTTTAACTTTACCTTAATAGGGTTTTACTTGTGGGTGAGGGAGAATTACTGGAGTTCATGTAGCTCAAGATTTTTCTCCCATAACTTTTAAACGCCCAAGGCACCTGCCTCAGTGAAGTGGGAGCTGCTGATGTTAGGAGCATCTGGAAAGGTGGCCTAAAGTACCTGACACTATCTGACAGGACAAATAAAAATGTTTCAGAATAAGTACTCTAAAATAAGGCCTTAAAAAAAGGAAATACAGACATAAGGTTGGTGGATATTACTGTATGTCAGGCATTGATGTATCATGCACTGAAATATCTGCTGTAATTTAACACTATAATGTGTTAATGATCTTTGTAACAGCAGATTTCTCTTTTAAACGAGTACTGGTGTAGTGATGGAACATCTCTTTTTATCTTACTATCATAATAGTTCACTGCTTGATAATGTTTTCAACATGCCTCCAGAAATAGGTCAGTAATGGTAGCAGGTATGCTGGCATCCATCAGGCAAAGCCACTTGCAGACCCTGTGGACAGAGATGTTAATGTCTGGGTAAATAGCTTTTCTTTAGATTTTCCAGTTAATATCCTTGTAAGGTGGAGGTGGAAATCAAGTTCTGTACTGTTGTTCTAAAAGAGTGTGTTTTGCAACTTTGTAAAAGCAAATTCAATCTGGGAACACTTCTGGTTTTGAATAAAATACGCAGCTGAGAAGGTTTTTTGCCACACAAACTAAGCCTGGATTAACAAAAAGAGATTGTCATAGCCTTTCTTATATTAAAGGGCTTTTCTGTTCGTTCCTTGAAAATACTTCTGCATTCCTCCTCACTGCACAGACTGTAGAAACATTAATTATTGTAACTAAGGCAGCTGAACCATTTAATTTTCTAGTATAGTCTCTAATTTACACAAGCTATGCTCGCCCTAGTCATGGAAAGTTCAACTGACTGTTGTAGCCCTCCGTCATTTATTAGTGTCCCAAGTATGCAAAGAGCTGACTGGTTCAACTGCATTTAATTTGGAGGAAGCACTGTACAGTTTCTGCATCAGAGCATGATTTTGATGGATTTGAATTATCAAACTAAGTCTGACATACAAAAGATTAACAAAAGAGAAAGATTCCAAAGTAAAAACAAGTCCTTCATTGGGTACCACACGCATCTTGGAGAGAGTGATTTTTCATTATTGTTGTGTGTGGTTGAATCATGGATAATGAAAGCAGGGATTGTGAATGCAGATGCTGCTGGAAGCCCTTAATGAGAGGGGGATGCCAAGAAGTACAGAGGGACGTGGCGGGTGGAAGCAGCTGTGCTGTGAAGGAATCCAAAATGAGTTTCAGAGCTGATTCAGAAAGAATTGGAGATCAGTAAGGACAGGGTGAATTGAGAGAATTCTTCTAAGTCAAGTAGGGATTCGGAGGAAAAGGTTTCATGAAGTTTTGGCTTACTAGAATAAACAGCAGCCTCATTAAACAAGAGATTAGAAGCTATTGAAAAGAAAAATCCATTTAATCTGATAGATTTCTGTAAAATAATATCAAATCTTTATACAATACTTGTAAAAATGTTAGACTTAACCTTTAGATAATTAAACTTCTGACGTTCCGTTGCTGAGGGTTAGGTCAAGCAGCGTGATGACGGGGAAGGTAACAGATTTGATCAAGTGCAGTTCTACCTTTTGCTTGTTTTGTGAGGCTCTGTGCATTCCCATGAGACATGAACAATATTTGACTCTATCTCTTGCAGAACTAGCATAGTTGAGAGGCCTCTTGAGCATCCATCATGTCTTATGATGATACAAGTGACTGATGGCAAGGTGTCACCTTGCTTGATAGCTAAACATCTCGGTAAGCTTGAAGGGAATAAACTAAGGTGGGGCAGGAGCTCAGTTTTAAGAAAATCTAAAATTCTCCTGGGCTAGAGGAAGCTGTGTGGTATCTCTCCCTGCTAAAACCCTTTTTAAATAAATGCAGGATGTTAAATTGATGATCTGTAAGGTTGCATTGCACTGCTGTACAGTCAGCCAGCTGAATTAGGAGCTAGACAGTAGTTAGTCATAAAATGGTGTTGTGCCCATGATATTATCAGTAAGGAGATTCATACTATTGCAAGGATGCAAATGATGGCTTAATTATATGCTCCTACTATCATAAGATGCTTTTAGATCTTTCCCTCAGACTCCTGTACTGTGCTAATTAACAGTAATCCAACTGGAGGATCCCAGAGCAGTGCTTCCGCATATTTTTTTTCAGCTTATGCTGGAGCTCTTATGTTCTTTTCTTAAATAATTAATAATCATTACTGCCTGCTGTGCTGTGGGTATGTGCCAGTGATCTCAGATCCCAGCACATTTGCACCATTCCTGTTCCTGTCAGCAGCTTGGGTTTGCTCTTTGCAGAGGCTTTCATGTTAAGCCCTTCATTAGCTGGCAGTGGGGTTTGGATTTCAGTGGCATCGGGCTTTGATGTCATTAAGTAGCAAGCTGTTAAAGGAAGTGCCACCTATTTCATTACTGTGACTATTTTTATGCAATTAAGTTAAATACCGAGTAGAAAACAGATGCATTTTACTAAATAACACTTGGTACACAAAGCATTTTTATCTCCAGGAATTTTGTACTTACCTTGCTGGCCTGACCAATGCACACTGTAAGGAAGCAAGGTTACTGTTAACCTAGTGGGAAACCATAATGCAGATGAGCCATGGAGCAGGGTGAAGAGCCTTTGGTGGCTTCTGTCTTCATTTTTTAGTTTTAATTAATTCCTCTCTCTGTTTGCTGGGGTTTTACTCTCCTTCAGTCTACGTAGGTGAAGCATTACTTTGAGCGCTTCGATGACCAAATGACCATTTATTCTGTTTGGAGGCTGGCATTTTTTTGTATTGGCTGAATTAGCTTGAGTTAAGATGTACTGAATGTTGCAGTGTCTTTAACTTTCTTAGCGCAGTGTTACTGAGCAGCAGCCCCGCACCCTGCTGCGATGGATGTCGGGCGGCCCCAGCGCAGCAGCTGTGCTGCCCAGCGGGCCTCGCTGCCCCGGACCGGCAGGGACAGCACGAGCTCCGGGACACTCGGCACCGCGTCCCTCCAGAGGCTGCTTCCCAAGGTGAGTGCGTGGCCCGTCTGTCCCCGCGGAGAGGCTCCGTCCGCGGTCACAGCGGGGGCAGCCCGGGAGCCAGTAGGGCCCGGCCAGCGCTGCCCCCGCGGGCGCGCCCCTTCCCCTTCCCCGGCCCTGCCCGCCCCTTCCCCGGCCCTGCCCCGCGTCCCGCCCCTTCCTCCCGGCCGCTCTCGGGTGCTGCCTGCGGCGCCGCCGCTGCCCTGGGCGCCGGGACGCGGTGGGTCCCTCCCCCGGAGCCGCCCAGGCACCTCCCTCGGGCCGCCGCGGTGAGTCACGACGGAGGAGGAGGAGGAGGAGG
>VWPU01024185.1:0-10228 GCA_013398955.1 Callaeas wilsoni | reverse complement strand
CCGCGGGCGGTGCTCCGGGCCGGGGGGGGGAGCGCGCGGTTCGGGCGCTGTCGCGGGGTCAGGCGGGCGGAGCTGCGGGCAGGGCACGGCCGGGCTGGCGCTGCGCCCCCCGACGCGCCTGCTTTGCTGTAATTGATAAGGCGAAGTGCAAAACTCAATTAAAACCGAATTCCCGCACGCAGACTCGCCGTATTAGGCTCTGGGAGCCGCTCCGAGGAGCGATAGGCTCTCGGAGTAGGGGCTGGGATGGGCTGGGCTAACGCAGCCGTCCAACAGCGGCGAAGCACCGCAGAGCCCCGCGTCCCATTGGCCTCAGCACGGCTTCCATCGGCTTGTTTCTGCTGCGGGGAAAAAACTGCCTCGTTTCACACACTCTCTTTTCCTCCTGTCTTTCAGGTTATGTCGTAACCACAAAACCACCGAGCAGTGATGGAATCACTGGATACCGAGGTGAGGGCACGGAAGACCCTGGGGACTGTGGAATACGTGGAGTCTTCGGGCTTCGCGCAGGGGGTGCTGCCCACCAAGAAGGATGTGGTGCAGAACATGCTGTACCTGCTGCAGCCCAAGAGGGCTGGCCAGGCCCAGCGCTCCAAGGAGGACGCGGCCCAGCTGCTCGCAGAGCACCTGCAGGAGCACTGGCTGGTCTGCAACCTGCACACCATTGCTACGCAGAACATAAAGAAACTCATCCTCAAAATGTATGAGGAGTTCACCCGGTTGTATCAGACCAGGAAGCAGAGACAGAACCAGGCCTTTTCTGAGCGAGCCGACAGATTCAACGAGAGTTCAGAGAAGCTCTTTGACGTGTTTTGTACAGACACACAGATGAGGGATAAACTGGAGGAGTACAGTGGGATAAAAATGACCAGCATCGAGTGGAAGTTTCTGGAAGATCAGAGGAGCGAGAGAAAAATGTACTACGAAGATTTCACAGAGAAGCAGGAGCTGAAGATGATGGAGAGAAGGCAGAAGATACAGTGTCTGGAGCACTTCAGGAAGCTCGCCAGGGAAGAGAAGGAGAGCAGCAAGGCGAAGGAGACGAAGTACAAGGGCGAGGAGCAGTCGGATGAGGGCACGAGTGTGGACGAGCTGTACCCTGCGGAGGAGGAGAACGGCGGCGCCCCAGCCTTCTCGCTGCGGGGCCGGCGGAAGCGTCGCTGCACCGCGGCCGCCGCTGGCACTGACCTGCCCCTGGAGGGCGAGCACATACGGATGAGCATCCGCAGGGTCAGGCCTGGCTTCTACGAGACTGTGGAAAAGGTGAAAAACTGCTAGCGCCCGCTGCAGAGAGCGGGCAGAGCTGCTGGAGTACAAGGTGGCAATGCACACGTTAGGCAAGTTTGAAATCCCACCATCCATTGGAAGTGATTGTTGTAGATCCTCAAGCCAGAGCTCAGGAACATGCTGCCTCCAGGGAAGAGGGCTGGGATGATGACAACAGCAGCAAGGACTAAACCACATGGATTTGGAAGGATGAGCTGTCAGCAGCCAGCGATGCCAAGGCTCAAATGCAGCAGATGATCCAAGGTTACGTAGCATATAAGCCTCTTCTTCCAGGGTCCTGTCTGCATCCGTGGGGTTTGGAAGTCTCTCAACATTTCTGAGCCAGTGGTGGCCTAACAGCATGAATCGGGACTCAGATTTACTGCAGGGTAATAACTTGGACTTGTTGCTAACAGAAAATCTGTGTGCTGAAGAGCCCTGGCTGCAGTGGGGATGGAAAGTGCTTGGCCTCTTCCTGCGGGAGCTGGCGTTTCTGCCAGGAAGGAAGTGGGTTTGCAGCGAGTGTCACCAGCCCCAGAAAGGCACGCTGTGCTTTTGGAAAGGGACTGCTCTCCTGCTCAAGGAGTGGGCAGAGAGCAGGAGACAGTGGAGTGCTTTGGCTGTTAAAGCATTGGTGATTCTGAATGTTTTCTTCTAGATTCTATTTTACCATCGTTTCCTTGATCAGGATAAACCTTCCCGTAACTGGATGAGTTTTATCATGAAGTCCCTAATCTAGGATCTGGGGTGTGAATCCTAAATGAAGTGGTAATGTTTTATCTTTGGGGGGGAGGGGGTTAACATGGGAAAATGCAAATTGCATTGTTTAGTTTTAAGATGAGAGTAATTTTATAAACTGCTATACTGCCTTTTTAGGACATAGGGAAGAAAAAGCCTTCCCAGGTGTAGCTGTGGTGTTCACAGCAGCAGGCACCCAGATCTGGGCTTGCTCTTCCACCCCCGAGGTGGTGCAGACCAGCAGGGGGGAGATGGTAGTTTTCCACCCGGAGGTTGTTTGAACAAAGCGTGACCCTCTTGCCCATGTACATCCTGAGCAGTGACGTATCTGTGACTTTTTTAGTTAGAGTTGCTTTACTGGTTTTTAAAGATGAGAGACTTGAACTTCCAGTGAAACCCAGTGCTGGAGATCTCTCTGGTGAGATTCCCAAACCTCACCAGACCACACTGAAAACGGAAAACCCCCCAAGTCTCTATTTGTCCACAAAAGATCTGTGGTAGAAAGAGCGCAAACTTGCCTGGTTTTAAAATTTACCTTCCAGTGTGAATGTTGGTTTCCTCACTCCAGTATCTCAGCTTTTCCCCGTTTCTTTCCTCTCCGTCCTGCACATCATTTACTGACGTTAACTCGTGCTCTTTCATTCTTTGGCTTTTGCTCCCTTTAACAATAAATGCATGTACGAATAATTTTGACAGTTCATTTACTTTTGATGAATCAGTCCTCGGACTGCTTTGAAGTCCTATGCCAAAGGAAGAATGAAACGCAGAGCAGCTGCTGGTTCCCCCGGGACATGGCAGCCCTGGCTGGGCTGCCCAGGCAGATTCCAGCCTTGGCCACCTGGCACAGATCCCTCTGGCTGTGAGCTGTGTGTCCCTTCTCAGGGACCCTGCTCCTTAGTGCTGGGGTCCTTGCTCTGTGTCTCTGACAAGCTCTTCATGGTAAGTCGCTCCAAAGTATTTAGTGCCCGCCGCGTGCTCTGCACCACTTGTAGTTTTACAGGTTTGGTAGCAGCACCCTCGAGCCTCCGCTGCCTGAGGCCTCGCAGCCTCCCTCCATCTCCTCTCTGACATGCTTCACTGACCTCCCCATGCAAATTATGTCACGTTTAAACTATTTGCCTTCCAGCCCGGAGGTGCTGGATTGAGCCTCTCACTGGGTCTCTACACCAGCAGCTCTGTTTCAGCAGGGAATATAGCCAAGCTCGGACCTCGCCAAAGTAGAATTTTTTTGATAACTGCTGTAAGCCCCCTTCTTATTACAGATATAGCTGACAGTATAAATGCTTGTGTGTAAAGCAAATCCACTGGGGTTGGCTTGGATATGGAACACAGCTGTATAGTGCTTTATGATTTTCAGGGATTCAGGGAATTCAAGGTTGTCAAATTTGACTTCCTGTCTACCACAGGGAATTACATTTCATTCAGAAGCCCCACACTCAGCCTGCTGGTCTCAGCTGAACTGACATGTCTGACAGAAAGTCGAGCCGCAGGTGTCAGCAGTCTGCTGTCTTCCTTGTTACCTACTTAGTGATTAGTCACCTTCACTGTTTCAAAAATAGACAAAAAAGAAATCCAACCAACTTCTAGTCTGTGATTCTTTTTCACGACATCCTGTACAGGCTGAGCAGAGTTTATCACATTGAAATCATATTTAGGTTTTTTTAACTGGGTTTGACTGTGGATAGAGCCAAAGCCTGGCTCTGTTTCTGCTGCAACGGGGAAAATTTCTAAATCATGTATTCTGGTATTCTGATTACTCTTCTTTGGGACCATGGTGCCTTTTTAATCAGGACAGTAAATCTTGTCCCAGGATTCTGTACTTTTGTACGTTAACAGTTGTTGACTTTCCTTTTTGGTGTGCCCCAAATAAATTAATATACTATACCTCTGGGCTTTTGTTTCTTCTTTCTTAAGGGGGAGGAAAGAGGAAACTGAAGCTAAAGTAAATCTTCTCTGCTTCAGCTCTCCTTCCCAGGCCCTTGCAGGAGCAGCTGGGATGCTTGCAGGTGGAGCTGCTCCTGTCCAGACTGCGTGGGGCGGCGGTAGGGAGGCTGCAAGAAATGGGAATCTGGCACAGGGGCCCACATGGAGCCCTTTTTTTTCAAAGATGGTGGAGCAGCTGAAGGTAAGGAGAGAGGAATAAAATCTCTGCACATGGGGACTCTCAGGGTGTCTCAGGCATGGTGGGATTGGCATCAGAGACAAAGGTGGGGACTCCCTGCCTTCCTGGCATGATTCTGTGCATGGGTTTTCCACTGCTGCCTGTTCTCTCCTGACTGTGGTTCAGGGATGTTGTTTGAGATGAGTGAGGGGCAGTTGTGTCGAAGAGAGACACAGCAATGGTTTGCACCACAAGACTTCAGCAAGAGAGGGAAATTGGAAAGGAGGAAGTGCTGGAAGGGGCGTGTTTGCATCAATGGCTTTTGCAGGAGGGAATCGAGGTGCATCCCAAGGCCTACAAATAGTTGTGCTGGATGCTGAGTCACTGATTTGGCTGGGTATTTGGGGAGAAACATTGTCAACCTTCACCCCTTGAGCCCTTCTGGTTTCTGCAGGGGGAGCAGTAGAAAGGAGAGGGCATCCTGAAAGCCCTGCACCCCAGCCTGGGGCCCTGGCAGTCAGGCAGCTCCAGCTGGCACATGCCAGCCCCAGGCAAAAGCTGCCTTTTTGCAGCCCTTACAAGTTCCTTAGAGCTGCCCAGACTGGCTGTGAGTGAGTGAGGTTGTACAGAAACACCCGCTTGATTTCCCAGCACGGACGTGCCTCTTCACGTGGCCACTGCTCTGCGTCCTGCCGCTCTCGGAAGGGGGAAGGAACACAAAAAAACCAACCCAAAATGCAAATCATGCCACTACTGGGCTGGATGAGTGGAAAACAATGTCTGTGACTCAGCACAGAAGGAGTCACAAAGTTGGAATTTAAAACAAGTCCAAGCCCAGCACTGTGGGCATATGGCTCATGGAGTGTTGGGCAGTGCCTCCCCACGAGGGAGCTGGGTGGGCAGGGCAAAGTGCCAGAGCCTTGTCCTAGACCAGCTGTGCCAGCTTAACACAGGGTGACAGTGACAAATTGTGGCACTGCAGGTGGTATACTGGGGAAAACAGTGTTTCTGGGAAGAGTGGAGCTGTGAGGCTGTGTCACAAGTGTGCTTGTGCTCAGCACCTGTGGCCGGGCTTGGGCAGAGCTCCAGGAGGGGAGATGAACCTCCTGTGTCACCTGACATCCACGTTTTGTCCCCTGGGGGGGATGCATGGCACAGGTGGTGGTGAAGCCATCCCCATGCACAGAAATCCTGGTGTGGGGCACAGGAGCCCAGCATGACACCTGCCCCACCCCCATCCTATGGCTCCTACTGCCTCCACAGGAAAAATCCCCCTGAATGCTGAAAGGAGCTGCAAGGTGAGCCTTTCCGTAGGCAACCACGTTAATTTATTAACCAGACACATGCAAGGGTATTTCCTGCTCTCGCCAAGGGTGTTGTCTTGTTATTCTTCCCGAGTTTCTTGACAGCAGATGCTTCCTTCTAGCGCAACTTTGGAGCCAGCACATACTGCTCCAGTCTTTTGAGACTTAGCAATGAAAGTTCCTCCCTGTATCCCCTTCTGCTGCCCAGCAGTCCCCTCTTGCACTGCACTCTGGTCCTGCTCAGGTAGAGGTTTGCCCCGTGGCCTGGGGACAGCTGTGCACAGCCAAAGCACCCCTCACAGAGCCTGCCGGGCAGCCCAGACACACCTCCAGGGGGAGGGAGGCTAGAAATTGATCCTGGGGAAATCCAGACCTCTGGGAGCTGGGGTAGGAGCTGTTGAGCTTTCTCTTTCCCAGAGCAGCCAGGCCCCCAAACTTTGCTATGCCAGGTGGTTTCAAGGAGCCAGTTTCCCCCTGGCTCCAAGCTTTTTGCAGCTCCATATGCTTAGTTTTGGGAAGTGGGTATTGACAAAGCTGTGGGCTGCACCTGCCCAGGTATTCCCTGGGCGCACTCATGGCACTACCATGGCTCTGGCAAGAGGTTTGCTTGTTCAGCATCCTCAATTGTACCCCAACACACCTTTTGTGGAGTTTCTTTGTGTGTCAGTGCTTCCTACTGCCCCACAGAAGCTGCCTGCAACCTCAGGAAACCAGTTTGCTTAATTGGCCCAGTCTCCAGCGGCATTTTATATCCTTTTGCAGGCCAATGTGCACCAAAATCAGTTACCTCTTGGCTTCTCTGTTTCTGGAATGCATTCATTATGTGAGCACCCAGACAGTTCCTCCTGCAGTACCCTTTGTTACTATCTTGAGACAAACCACATTGTCCGTGAGAGATGCTGGGAAGGGAAGTGGGGAGTGTGGGGGGAGGACACACTCAAAGGCACCCACATCCCAACGCTCTTTTGTTGCCATCACATCCTCAGCTGTTGGGCCCTTACTTCTCACATGCTCCTGGCAGCTGAGTTTCTGGATGAGAGAAGCAGGTCCTGTGGAAAGTCCAGAAATTTTGGGAGATGCCTGGGTGACCACAGATAGGAGAGAGGTGGGAGCCCCTCGCCAGGACCTCAGTGACCCCCTCTCCCTGGTCCTCCTGGGGTGGTCCCCGCGGGTTGGGTGTCCTTCACCAGCGGCACAGCCGACCCCACACGGGCTGCTGTCGCCCGGAGCTGGGGAGGTGCCTGACCTCAAGCCCGGGGCCGGGGCGAGGGGACAAGCCCAGCCCCGCCGCGTGGGAGGGACGAGTTCAGGTTACGGCTTCGTACAGAAATGAGTGGGGCTGCAGGAGTCCCACGAGGTTTCTGGTGCCGCGGCCAAGGTGTATTAAAGGGGAATGTCCGGGCGGCTGCGGGCTCCGGCAGTGTCCCCGGGCATGGCGGGGCCGGGCAGCGACGGGGACCTGCGGCGCCTGCTGAAGCTGCACCGCACCGAGATCGCCATGGCAGTGGACGACGTCTTCCCACTGCTGCATGGCCTGGCTGACCACGATGTCGTCCCTGACCACATCTTCAAGGTGAGGCTGCGGAGCAGGACAGGACGGTCATGATGTGGGGGCTGGGGCCGGAGGGCAGCCCGTGGGCCGTGCTGTGCCCGGCAGGAGACGCTGAGCCGGACGGAGCGGGAGGGCTCCCACCGCGCCTTCCACGCGCTGCTCACCTGGCTGCTGGGCCGCGACGCTGCAGCCGTCCGCGATTTCTGGGCCGTCCTCTTCAAGGACTACAATCTGGAGCGGTACTCCCGGCTCCGGCCTCTCCGCGGCGCCTTTCCCAGAGGTAGTAGGGGGTCAGGTGGGACTGGCACCCCTGGGGGCTGACAGTGGGCAGGGGTGACATCCAGGGTGCTGGTGCCTGTCCCAGTCCCTGTTCCTCTTGCAGAGGTGGAGCTGGGGCGGCAGCGCCGTGGAAGGCGTCTCTCCCCGAGCCCCACAGCACCAGCCCCACACAGACCCCAAGGCAAGAGGAAAGCCCCTGAGGAGCGGGACAAGGCCCGGGCGGCACAGCCCACTCCACGGCACAGCGCTAGTCCTGGTATGGAGACCCCAGAGCAGGATGGAGATGGGGCAGGGTGCTGCCCCCGAGGTGTTGTGGGGTGCTGTGCCCTCTGACGCCCATCTTCACAATGCTGCAGGGCCCCTGGTGAAGGCAAAGACTGTGAAGAAGCCAGAGGGCACAGATACCCCCCGCACGTCTCGTGCCAGCGGTGAGTGCCAAAATCCCCAGGGCAGCTTCTGCCCATGCACCCGGTTTGCCCACAGCCATGGGCAGGGGGCTGCCCACCCCACTGAGCCGCTCCCCTGCCCGCAGCCCTCCAGGCAGTGGCTGCCTCGGTGCAGAGAGCGGTGGCCGTGGCAGGTGGTGAGGTGCCTGTCAGCCGTGGGGCCATCGAGGGCATCCTCATTAAACACGTGCTGGATCCGAGTAAGTACAGCCCAGCCCAGCCAAGCCACCTCCTGCCCAGTTTAATCCCCAAATTCAGGAGCCACCTTCATGCAGGGGTAGGTGGGGAAGGGGAGCTGCAGCTACCTCTGGCCTGTCTTGCAGGCAGCTCCAAGACAGGCAGCAGAGCTGGGGACAAACCATATACCCCAGCTGCCTGCGAGGAGCCAGAGGCCAGGAGCAGAAGCCAGAGCCTGAAGCCCCCTGCCCAGCCCAAGGCATGCCAAAGTGTACAGACACCCCCCTAATATGTTTTCACCCCCATCTTGTGCAGCTGCCAAGGCTGTGGTGGGGGGTTGTTCCTGCATGGCATCATGGCCATGGCCTGGGAGTGTCCCCCAGTGCAAGTAGTGCCTCTCCAAACCCCTTCTTGTCTCGCCAACAGAACAGGGAACCCCAAAAGCACCCCCAGGGCCAGCTGCCAGCAGCCACTGTGTACAGCGAGGACCCTGTGCCCCACCAGGTGAGCCCCGGATGTGACACCTGGAGCACCCCCAGGAGGAACTGTTGGGGTATTTCTCGCATGTCCATTTGCCCTAGCCTTGAAAAGGAAAGCCAGGGATCAGCTACTGGGGGTTCAGCAGGTTACGACCCCCAGGAGACAGGCAATTTTACCACTCTGAAAGGATTGGTATGTTTGGTGCAGGGTGGGTGATGCAGAGGGGGAGGGCAGGGGGAATGACAGACCCTACCACAGCCATGGCTTCAGCCTGTGGGGGTGGCAGTGACCACCTGCCTACTCCCCCGAGGACAGGAGAATGAGGATGAATGTGCAGCATGTGGTGATGGTGGTGAGCTCATCTGCTGTGACGGCTGCCCCAGGGCCTTCCACCTTGCCTGCCTGGTGCCTCCACTGCCCCACGTCCCCAGGTGAGTCCCAGGGCACACAGCAATGCCAGTGCCCCCTGCCGTCCCTCACTGCTCTGCTCCCACCGCGCAGTGGGACATGGCGATGCGGCTCCTGTGTGGAGAGCGTGACTGAGCCAGGCCACCTGCTGGAGGCAGACTTGCCTGTGGAGAGAGCCCCCGAGATCCTGGGGGAGGTGGCGCGGGACATCCAGCCAGGTGGAGTTGAGGTGAACGTCTGCAGCCGCTGCTGCACCCGAATCCCCACTCCCCGACACTGTCCTGCTCCCAGTGGAGACCCCAGGTGAGTCGTCCATCATGCCCCAAATCCTAGCCTTAGTTCCTCCCTGGAGGGTTCTGCTCTGACGGTCTGTGTCACCCCTGATGGTGTAGGGGGCTGCTGCTGTGCACATCCTGCACGGGCACCCTGGACACAGGCGGCCTGGGCACTACCGCAGCAGCTGGAGACCAACTGCTTCCGGCAGCCAAGGTCAGCACCAGCAGTGCCAGAAACGGGGTGGGAGAGGCAGAGCGGGGCCTACGGGGAGCAGGAGGTGGATCAGGCAGGGTGAGTGACAGGCTGACACCACAGGGAGGCAAGTTAGTGAAACTGTACTGGGGGAGCATGAGCTGGGACCACACCAGGTGAGGGACCGAACACGGGTAGCAACCCTGACCAAAAGGTGAGCAGGCTGAGGGCAGAGGGGCAGCTGGCAAGGTATCTCTCCATGCACAGGCGGAGGACGGAGCCCTGGGCAGTGACCCTATGCTGAGGGACGAGCTCGATGCGCTGCTAAGTGAGGTAAGACTCTGTGTGACACCAACAGGCAGGCTCCATGGAAAGGGGGCCATGTGTCTGGTGTGGCCAACAGGGTGACATGGGGCCGTGGGCCAGGCAGTGCGTGCCTGAAGACTGCAGAGGGGCAGGATCTGGGATGAGAATAGAAAATGAACACCTGGGGCTGTCCCACAGAGCACGTGGGATGGGATCTTGCAGTGGGCATTCCAGAGCATGGCACGGCCGCTTGCAGAAACGCATGGGCTCCTCACCTAGTGCACAGACCCAGCAGCAGACTCAACATCAAAAGCCACGAAAAAATGCTGTGAGCCAAATGTAAAACAAGACGCAAAGAGGCATCATGGCAGCCCAAAAAACGTCACAGAAAAAAACACTCATGGTCAACAGAAAAGCCCAAAATAAAAAAGATGGGAAAATAGCAGCTCCCAGACAGTGATACTCAAAAGAGAAAATGCTCAGTGAAAGTGTGCATAAACAACAAAAGGGAGAATATCGAAGAAGGTGATTGAAAATAAAAAAAGGAAAACATGGGGGAAAACCCCCTGTTATTGAAACAAATAATAAAAAGATAAACTTACAAGTTTAAACAATTAGAAAACGGAAAAGAGAAGTGACTCAGAAATCACAGAAATGAGAGCAGAGGGACACAAAAGTAACCTACAGCACCCGGTATTCCCAG
>VWPU01024179.1:0-21717 GCA_013398955.1 Callaeas wilsoni | reverse complement strand
CGCCTGGGCGCCGCGACCCGCGCCTCCCACCCGACCCGCCCGCCCCGGGCTCACCTCACGCCCGCCGGGGCAGCCGGGCGGCGGCGGGTGGCCTCCTGCGGCCTCCCGCGCTGTGGGCCGAACTTTGAGCATGGGTCTGGGGCTGAGTGCCCGGCGCCGTCCTCCCTCCCAAAAGTCCTTCGGCGCTTCCCGGGGGCGGCGCGGCAGCTGAGTGCTCTCCGCGGCAGCGCCGCAGCCGGGAAAGTTTGGGTCTGGGCGCGGGCAGTTCCGCGTTGGCCCTGCCGGCTGCTCCCGCGCCTCCCAGGTTCCGCGGGCACTTGTGGCGCCAAGGACTCGCCGCACTGATCGGCAGTCGCTCTTTGAAACACGTCTCGGGTAGTTCAGGCTTCTCGATAGCTGAATAAAGGAGCGTTACGTCTATCTTATAATGATAGACGTACCAGAAGTTTGTAACGTCACCACGTTTCGTAAGGACTAACAAGCTTTTTACAGAAACAGGCGTTTTCAGAGAGAAAGGGGCTTTTTTGGCAATGTTTGACTTTTCACGTAGAGAAAGGCACAGAGCTATCTTTTTGTTTTTCTTTGAGCAGTAAGGGTGGTTGAGGAGCATTGTACTTTAGATTGCAGATGTTCTCACTTTTTATACTAAGTCGTCTGCAACAAACTGAACTTGTGTCATTGAATTTCGTGAAATTTTAAGCAAATAAGAAAGCAAATATGGAAATGGAGAGCACTGATCTCTTATGGATACTCATACTTTGTAACAGGACCAGGTTTAATAAATGAGAAATTACAAAGCAAAAGGAGAAGCTGTTATCATGCAATTGCACCAAACTGTCTGGTTGAGATCTGTGCTCTAAAGACGTTTTGAAGTCTCTTGGAAGTTTTGGTATACCAGAGTGTTGCTTTGGCCCTGTTTAAGTTTTTGTCTAGCAATTAAAAAGATTTGGAGTGCATTAATATTCTTGTGGGAAGTAGAGAGAAACTACTGATGAGACAGCTGTGTCACAAAATACACTAATGCAGTATTGTTTTGATTGAGGGCTGCTGCTTGGTTTGTCTGAGTTTATACTCAGACAGGGTATTCTCAGCAGTACTAAGAAATGGCATTCCTGGTAATGTGAGTCGAGATGCTGCATGCCACTCTTTTTAAGGATGGCTGCACTAAGAAAACACAGTTCCATTAAATTTTGCTTTTCAATTTTTATTACCGTGTGAAAGATGTTCTTGCTCCTTAAAGAGGAAGAGAAATATTTGTAAAAAATGGCAGAAAGCAAGAAATAAGCCGAAAATCCAGGAGACAAATGCTTTTTGCCTATGGCCTGTCTTGATTATAACATTGTGAAATGTTGCGTAATGCAAGTAATATATTCTTATTTGCTGGAATACTTTTAAATTGATACTTCAAACCATATGTTAAATAAAACATACTAGAATGAAAGACATTAGCAAAGGTAGACCTAATGTTGTCATTATTAAATAAGTAAGTGTAGTTGGGCTTGATCATTTATTTTTGACAGGTTAATTCTTCTTGCTTAAACTTTTCACAGAAGTTAGGAAATTGATTCTTTCACTCTGCTCCACTTTAGAGAGTCAATTACTTAAAGAACTGTTTTCTTCTGACTCTGCTACTGGTTACAGTAGGCAACTCACTTCAAGATTTCTGCTTTCTATATCTCAGTTATGATCAGACAGGGCTGGTCACTAAATGCTTTGTGATTGTTGATGATACAGGTAGGAGTTGCATAGCATTATTGGACAGCAAAGCAGTGAAAAATGCAGTGTCAACTGAGTCACTGTCTGCTAGATTTTATAGAACTCTTTGTTTTGCTTTGGTCTTTTTTGGTCTTTTTTTCCTCCTCTTCACTCTTTATTCCCTTTCGTTATATTGATCACCTGAAATCTGAATAGTGACACCTGTAAGTTAACTTCTGAATGTTCCCTTGTAATAGCTTTGTTCTCTTCTGTATCTGTTGTGATACCAGTTGAATTTTTTCTTCAGTATATATTTTCATCTCAAGAGGCAAGTCTTTTCTGCTTGCTGTAACGGTATTTTTTGTAAACCGTATACTGTTCCTTTTATTTTACCTGCATGCCCATAAACTCTTACGTTGTTTTTGGTAATATTTTGCCTAATTCTGTAAGCATTAGCCCTCAGCAAGGACTTGGTGATTTTTTCCTGCACTTGCTTTTGGTTTGGAGTGCTAGTCTGACCAAGTGCCAGAGGTAGTTTACATCAGGAGTTACGAACTTGGTGGTCAGAGCTACAGCTCTGTCTGTTCAGAACTCTACGTAGGCCACAGGTGAGAATCCACCCAGTTCTCCTTCTGGGCTACCATGTGTCGTGCAGGTATATTCTTTGTTTATAACAAAGAATAATTTGTTATGTAGACTGTGCTGTGAGTTGTTTGTTAAGACTGTCATAGAATGGATTAGCAGTTCAAGTATATTTAAATTGTGGATTCTCTTGCAATATTTTTTGGTGTTTTAAATTATTTTCAAGTAGTCTAATTTGTTTAATATTTATTTTCATTTCAGGATGACACAGAAGAAAATTCCAATGATGGCAGCCAGCCATCCAAAAGACGGCGTATGGGCTCAGGGGACAGTTCTCGGAGCTGTGAAACTTCCAGTCAAGACCTTGGGTAATACTGTTTTTTACAATTCCCACTTTTATTGCAAGTCTGACTTTATTGTTCAGTATACTTAAGTCTTAGCTCTTGTTTCTCTACTTGCATGTTCTTCATACATCTTTCCGAACTGAGGTGATGTCCTGTAAGTAGCTAGATGTCTATTGCTGCCATATTTTAAGGCATTTTATTTTAAAATGCCACAAAAAGTGCTGCATCTGATTTACAATCAGAAGCACGGTTTACGTATTTTTAGAACATTCCATACTTGAATGAATTTTGACACTGTAGTAGTTGCTTTTCCTGGTGTCCTCTCCATTATGATGGATATCAGTTTAGGTTCTGTTCCTGAGCATGTTGATAAATGGTGATTTAGAGAAATACACGTGAAGTTGGGTGTAACAAAGTAACTTTAGAAATGGCTTAACAGGATGCGGTGTTCTGAAGTGCTTGTCCAACTTTGTAGTTACTGTTCATTGACATTTAAGTAGGAATTACTGAATTTCTAGAGCTGTAAGTAGTATTCTTAAGGATTGTTGTGATTTGTTCTAACACTGTTCTTATGCTTAGGTATAGTTATTTTCCTGCTGAAAATTTGATAGAATACAAATGGCCACCAGATGAAACAGGAGAATACTATATGCTTCAGGAGCAAGTCAGTGAATATTTGGGTGTGACTTCCTTCAAAAGAAAATATCCAGGTATTTACTTTTAAAATTTTTCTTCTAAAAGCTTGTGTCCTTAAACAGTTTGGATGTAATTTATGCATCTTTGGTTATGGGATGGTTATAGGTTTTTTAACTGTTTTAAAAAAAAAAGACTCAGCAAAAGCAGACCTGGATTATACTTGTACTTTATCTTTTCATTACTGGATATATAATGTATCCAGTGGTTTTGGAAGTAATATAAGATTTTATGGTATTGCCACTGAAAATTTGCAAACAAGTCTGATTTGGGGGTTAGATCAGCAAGTGCCTTTTGAAAACTGATGTCAATTTCATTTTTAAGTGATTTGTTGGTGATTTCTTACTATATGACTGTATCGCTGTATTCTGTTTCCTGAATCATGGCAACATTCCTACACTGTGGAAAAATGCTGAAAAATATGTTTGTGGAGTTTCTAGTATTTGAGCCTTCATTATTCAGAATTGTCAAATCTGGTTCTTTTGTTGGGGAATTTCTTTTTGAAAAATCATAGTAAAAGTAAAAAGACTGTACTTTTCAGTGCTTGATAAAAATTTCTGCACCTGAACTTACACATCAGGTTCTTTAGTTTTTCTGTAAATCATAACTGTAGGCAAGGTCTTGACCTACTATAGGTCAAGAAAATTTACCATGTCCCTGCATTGTTTTTTAAATTTAAAATTTATTTATAAAGTTGTCCTGTTTCTTGGAATAGTAGTATAATACAGGCTCTAGCTGCCTGGAAACAAAATTGTTGAAATATTTTGACAGTGTTTATGGGGGAGTTTCAGTTACTGCACACATTTTTATTTCTCTTTTATGGTTTTTTTTTTTTGAGATTTAGAAAGGCGAGATTTATCTCACAAGGAGAAACTCTACCTCAGAGAGCTAAATGTTATCACAGAGACTCAATGCACACTAGGTAAGAAAACAAATTGTTAGACTCCTTACTACAGTATAAGAAGTATGGCACTCTGAAAAAGGGGGTTCAGTTTGGTAAGGAAGAATTGCATCCCTCTCAACTGGAAACATAAATTCTGAAATTAAGAGTGGTTTATTGTTAACTTGGTAAATCGGCCATGATGTATCA
Source organism: Callaeas wilsoni (assembly GCA_013398955.1). NCBI lineage: Eukaryota > Metazoa > Chordata > Aves > Passeriformes > Callaeidae > Callaeas > Callaeas wilsoni. The sequence continues at coordinate 17,313 of VWPU01024179.1, read as the reverse complement.
GTGTTCCAGATTTGTTATTAATTACTTAGAGGGGATTTTACTATATTCTAAATTAGCTTTTAGAACCTTTTTCTCTTAAAAAAGAGACCTCCGTAATTGTGTGGTCTCATATGTATACATTATATGTATATATACGTGGTGATATATATTACATATATATATATATACACACGATGTCTTTATCTGTTTTTATTTTGCTGCATTGCATTGGAGCTCAGCAAACATCAGTGTATCTTAAATGGTTCCGCTTCTATGTTAGAAATTAGAAAGTATATATTAAGACACTTGAACGTACTTGACATGGATTGATGTAATTTTTAAAGGCTTATATTGAAAGAGCTTTTTCTTACTGTGCTGATATATGTGACTTGGACATGTTAGAGTTTAAATGATGCTTCCACTTTTTTTTTTTCTGTGTATCATGAGTCTGTGAAAATGTAATACCATTTTATATGCTAACAATCTTTAGTATACCACTTTTATTTCTCACCTGCCAGCTCTCTGTTTTTTTTTAACTTAACTATTCATAAGAGAACCATATCTAATTTTTATTAATAGAAGTAAAATGTTACATTCTGCCTCATGTATCCAATAGAGATGTGTGTGGAGTTAACTAGCTGTGTTTTTAACATCATAGTTATAATCAGTGGTAGTACCATAAGTCATTCCATGCTATTGTCCGTGTTTGGAGATTAGTTGTGTTGGAACCTTCAAGGGAGGTGTTCTGCATTGTAGCTGCAAACGGAGGCATTCTGACTTCTGAACTTGAAATGCTTTAATTGGGAGTCAGCAGTCTGAGTGCAGTTTGCTGCTCTGAATTGCTCTCATAATGATTCTTCCCTGATTTGTATAGAGACATTATTTAAACCTCCTAATTTCAGTATAGGTTCCACAGGGCAATGAAACTTCACCAGCATTGGAAACTGAAACTAATGGTACACAAGGTTCCATCTAGAACAAAGGTTCTGCCTCACCAGTGAGTTTAAGTAGGTGATTGAGTCAACATGAAGGGGTCTGTAGCTATAAGTAATGACAGGAGCCTTGGGTACAAGCAAACTCCTAATCAACCTTGCAAGCTAAATGGCACAAGTTCACTGCTACTGGAGAAAGAGAAGCATTGTGCACAGCAGGCTGTTGTGCAAACCTTTGAGTCTGTCATTGTGGGGTATAAATAGCCTACAGTTACTTTTGCCAGATAGCATCATTATTGCTTTTATTTATTTTAGGTCTAACAGCTTTGCGTAGTGATGAAGTAATTGATCTTATGATTAAAGAATACCCTGCCAAACATGCTGAGTATTCTGTTATACTGCAAGAGAAAGAACGGCAGCGAATAACAGATCATTACAAAGAATATTCTGTAAGTAATTATCATTTAAGTGAACCAAGTCTGTAATGTGAGTGTGAGTAAAGGTTATTCTCAAACTGATAGTGGAATGTATGCGAATTAATATAATTGTTTTTATTCCAGCAAATGCAGCAGCAGAACACACAGAAAGTAGAAGCCAGTAAAGTTCCAGAATATATTAAAAAAGCTGCCAAGAAAGCTGCAGAATTCAACAGCAATTTAAACCGAGAGCGGATGGAAGAAAGAAGAGCCTATTTTGATTTACAGACGCATGTAGGCAGATTTAAATTTCTTACCAATTGTGAGGAGGGAGCTCCTTGCTTGTTTTAGTGAAGTTGTTTTTGGTACCATTTTACCTATTTTCAAGGGAGTTGATTATTTTTTTACTCATACAGAGACTTACAGTTTTGCTGTTAAATGGGTAATACTGCTAAAAATAATAATCTCAAATATATTTAACCTGCAGACTTTAACTTGAAAATATTTGTCTCAGGAAGCTCTAAAAATCTCAGTGTTACTTTGTTACCATGTCTTTATCCTGATAGTAGTAGCATAAAACTAAGAGTGTTGTTTTTTCATATAAATGGCTAATTCTTCTTTTGAGTACCTCCAAAATTTTCCCTGACAATACCTGAAGTAAAAAAGAAAACTATTTAATACTTAAGTGTGCTGTTTGTGAATATTATACTCTTATGTTTTGTTAGGTGTTACATTATTTTTGTATTGCATGTTACATGCCTCTTTGCTTGATTAAAAAAAAATTATCTGGCATTTTGAAGCAGTGGTGTTCTGCTTCTATAAAGGCAGTAAAGCAAAAAATTTCTCTGCAAATTGTTACATGGCACACAATTATGAAAATTTTTATTTTCCTGGTATTGACCCATGTTGGAGACAAGATAGTGGATAATTACTTCTATTTCCTTCTAAGAAGAGGAAGGTTAGTGTGTAAGCGTCTGCTTTGCATATATTTATATTATTAATGGATTTTTTTAATAGGACAGTCTGGTTTCAGAATTAGATGGACATGTTCCTTCTACTCTAAAGCAATATGGACCAACAGTGATAATTCATGCTAGAGATGCCAGTCACAAAGGTTAATGTTTACAGTTTCAGTAGCTAGATTTTAATTTCAAAATTATTTTTCATAGTATATTGTTTAAAGGGGTCTTACCTAATCTTTGTTCAGTTCACTAGATACTTGGGGATTGGATTTAATCCATGATACTGTTTTGTGAGTGGCATCTCTTAGCATTTTAATGAATTTAATTTCTCATGGGAGAACTCAGGTAGCTGTTCTGATTCAGCAAAACTGACAAGGCAAAAAATACTTGGAGGAGTGGTTGGTGAGGAAGGCTCACACAGTTTGTATATGAAACAAAAATGTCATTGTTTTATATTAAACAATGCAGATTATCCAGGTGCCTCAAGGAAAATACAAAATCTTGCCTACAGAGAGAACAAAGGTTAGTCCTTATCCAGTGGCTCTCATACCCGGCCAGTTCCAGGAGTACTACAAAAGGTATTTGAAAAGCATTCCAACTGCCAATTTTGTTGCATTGATCTCTTTTGTCTACATCTAGCAGGTGGAAAGCATTTCAGTGTCTTTGCTGTAAGGTTTCAAATTAATTTTATGTTTGAGACATTTGCTAGTCTTCAAAGATGCATAGTGTGATGCATAGCTTGTGTCAACAAAACAGTACTGACTGCAGGAGCACTGTCTCTGCTGATGTATTGCAGTGCCTGAGATTTGGCCTGCTCAGGTATTTACCATGGTAAAAAGAGACATTGATTTCACTCCTGCCACCCTCCTGTTTACTTATCATCTGCCTCTGCACGTGTGCTAAAATTAATGTTTTTGTATCAAAGTGTTGTAATGCTGGCTTGCGATCACGCGTCTTCTGTGTGACAGTCTTGCTGTTCTGTTTTGAATTTTTAGAAACTCCTTAAAAAAATTCGATTGGTCTTGTGGGTTAAGCTTGATGTTGAATTTTTAAATGAGAGTGAAAGACATTGCAAGCTGGATCTTCACATTTCATGAAAAACGTGTTACCTGGCTATTGACATAAATTTAAGATTTTACTAGCGGCATGCTACCGTTGAACAAATCCATATGGATTTGAAGATTTTGCTGAAGTCTTACTGTTGTACAGTGGAGATGGTATTCATGCTATACGTGCTTGTTTTTTTGTAGAGAAGCTTTTTGTCCGCATGTGCCTTGCTCCTTCCTATGTGTGTTCATACAGCCCACCCCAAATTTGCATGTTACAGGACATTCCTGAAGGACTTTAATTTGACTAAATTAATTGAATTAAAATAACTTAATATTATGTTTATTTTGCACTTGTAAGCTGCTAGTGAGACTGCTTTTCCATCTCAGTGATGGACATGACATTTCATAATATGCAGCAAAATAGTATCCTGTTCCTTAGGATGCTTGTCCTCACAGTAAAAGGACTTGCACTTTTTTCCTAGTCTTTAAGGTTAAAAAAAGGGTAGATTATGCATGTTAAGCTGTATCTGGTGACAAGCACTGTGATTAGATCTTTACATTCTTCCAAAATTACATTTTCATATACTTTTTTTGGGTCTCAATAATCAGCTATACAGCTGTAGTCTTTGCTTTGAACATGTTTGTGTGCCCTGGGTTAGACTTGTACACGTGTTATGGGGCACTGTACATTTATAAACAAGTGTATGGTCTGTTGGGCACAGTAACATGGATGGGTTAAAACTTTGCAAATACACCTGTGTTCCACACAGGATTATCTGCTCTACAAAGAAGACAAGTACTATACATGGCATCACATCTGGGAGGAGAAATTAGTATGTTTCCTTTGTTTTCAGAACTGCATGTTTCTCTGTGCCTTCCTGAAAAAAAGGAGATTCTTTCTAAGTGAAGTCCTGTATCCTGTGTGACTTAATACTTATGCAGAAAGTACACATGAATGAATGAATTGTATTTATTTAACTTCAGATACTCTCCAGATGAACTTCGTTACCTGCCATTAAACACAGCTCTTTACGAACCTCCTTTGGATCCGGAGCTGCCTGCGCTGGACAGTGATGGAGATTCAGATGATGCAGAGGAAGGGCGAGGTGATGAAAAACGGAAAACCAAAGGCAATTCGGTGAGACAAACTGAAAAGTATTCTTGAACAAAAAAATCCTTTCTTTTCACTTTTGTTAGTTTAACTGGCTTCTTAATAGAATCTTTTAACATTTGCAAAATGAAGGGAAGACCTTTTTTAGTACTTCTGTTTATTTCATAACATTGCTCTCCAGCTTTCTGTTTTGGTCCATTATCAGAGTAAATTGAAGAAATATTTGAAATTTCAGCCTTTTCTTCCTTTTTTTTCTTTTCTTTTGTTTGTTTTGTTTAAAGAAATGTTGAAGAAACTTTCCAATGCAGCTCTTCATTATGCCCTTTTTCCCAAGAGGAAGTTGCTGGCAATTCTGAGGAGAATGAATACAGTAGTTCAGGTCACAGTGTATTTTGCTGTTTGAAGTCCAACAGAATCTGTCCCAAAAGCAAAGATGTTGATAACCTCGTCACTTCCTTTTTTTTTTTAATGGGGAAGCAGCAAGTACTCAGTATAGAAACAGTTACTTCATTCCAATTTAAAAAGAAGGTAAAAAGCACTGTTTTTTTGCTTTACAGTACATCTTTTAAAAGATATTTATGTTCTCTCCACTTATGCAAATGCAAAATTAACCGTTAGCTGAAACTTTAGGGATACTTTCACATACATACCTTGATAGTGCTTTAAATGCTCAAGAGCCAGCTGAGTTTCAAGTTAGTGGAGTAAAACTGAACCATTGATGTATTGGTGCAGTTTGTATGTTGGTGACAATCTCTTTTCAGAAGTTTAACCTTGATTTTAACAGCAGTGGAATGTCACAGTGCATTTAGCAATTTCTAGCATGATTGATGAACGTGTTTGACGGTGGGTATGTAGAAATCTAAATTTTGCCATGTAAATATTTATCTTCTTTGAATTTTGTAAGATACTTAAAATTGAAGAAGAAAGGAAGAGGTGAGCTTATAAGTTAACAAAAAAAGAGATAGGTGTTTCATACACTGTTTCTGCTTGCATTCTTTTGAGAAGAAGAAATCATATAAACATAGCATCCTTAACGTCAACTCAAATTTTTGATTTAATCACACTCCAGCTTTTTTACAGTTGGTCAGTTGGTCTTTAACCATTTTTTCCCAGTTCCCTTTTCCACTGGCTTTCATTCTCATCAATGGTAAAGAAAAGTAACTGGACCAAGCAGACTATCCTTTGACTTTTCACAGAGGCTCAGAAATCTTTTTTTTGTGACAGAATGCAGAAGGAAAAATGTCCCTGAGTTTGAAAAGTGTAGAGTAGTGTGGAAAATTGATAATCAGATTCCTGTGAACCAGTTTTGGCTATGGGAGCAGGGGTTCTTAGCTAGTTAGTCTTTGAGCGGGGCATATAGTTCAGAAAAAACAGAGGTGAGACATTGTCTTTGGGCCTACCTACCATTTGTCACATCTCCCTGGTGAGTCGCCCAATATGCTTTATACCTTTTCCTTTTTCACACCTCCCCCCCTGCCCGGTTGCTGGAGTTGGTAGCAGTTTTCTTTTCTGTAGTGTTTTAGTGGGTCTGTCCTAAATAACCCTTCCCCTTAAATAATGGTGAAACATACCATTTCTTGTTGCCACATAGTTTGATCTCCTTTTGTGTTACACTCCTCCATTTGCCCTGTGTCTGGTTTGTCTGTTTTGATTTTAGAATCTGGGGCACAGTCTGATTACTATTGTGTTTTTACAGAGTGTGTTTTACTGTAGGGCACTATTGTTATTTGGCCTCTAGGGTTTATTGTAATAAATGTGAGCAATCACACTGCTTCCTTCTGGAGCTTTTTGGAAGCCTTTATTAACCCTTTTCTGAGAAAAGGCTTGTGCTGCTGCTCTTAATTTTGCTTACATTGATCTCTCACCCTCTTCGAACCTCTTCCCCTCTTTCTTGCCTCCTCATTCCTCAAAAAAAAAAAAAAAGCTGTAACTGCAAAATAAATTCTGTTGTTTGGTTCTGTATTAAATATGGAAGCGTGTTTTGCCATTGATGGCATTCTTCTGCTGCAGTCCAAATTAAATATTTAGATTGCTCCTGGTGAAAATAGTAGATGAGGGTGGCAGAAAAAAACCTTCGCATGTTTAATTCAAGGCAGTCCTTGTATGCTTTAAATGCATGACAAGGGCACTTTTAACTTTTTGCTGGCCCTTTACATTGTAAACAGCATCTTGGATTTAGTTGATTTCTTACTGACTTCTAATGGAAAATGCTTCAAAGAATTACACTGTTGTGCTCCCAACACTGGTACCAAGACCAGCTAGAAAACATGATTGCTGTTGCTGATGCCAGTCTCTTAAACCAGAAAAAAACAGATTATGAATGTTGTGAACAAAGGTGTTCTAGATTGTGATAAAACCCCATGCTTTTGCAGAAGGAATGGCGTATCCTTCTCTTTCCTTAGCTGACTCTAAGGGGCATAGGAAAGACTTGTTTGTCTATCCAAAAAATAAAAAAATATAGCTATGGTATTTTTATTATAGGACAATTCGTCTGGCAATGTATCTGAAGGTGATTGCGCCACAGACAACCAGGAGGATTCTTTTCAGGGAAGACAAAAAACAAGAGACAAAAGTGCTACTCCAAGAAAAGATGGTTCCAAACGTTCTGTATTACCCAAATCAGTTCCTGGGTACAAGGTAGAAGAAAAAAGCCCCTGACTGAATTTTACTCACCAGCTTCTTTCTGAAGTATTTGGTTTTTTCAATAATGTGGAACTTCTGCTTGCTGTACTTCACTAGCTGTTCTCCTGTTTTGTGCTCCATCTGTTTGCTTCCTTATTTCCTTTTTGCTTATATTTTGTGTGGGGCTTTTCTTTACCCTGGCTGTACAGTGGCCTCCTATTGTGTTAACTTCTTAGATTCATAGGCAGTAACGCTAGAAAAATCCATTGTGGATTTATCATTGGAACTCAACATCTTTCTGTGTGCTTAAACATAGCAGTCAGAAGTATGTGCCAGTTTGAAGCTAGCATTCACTATCTGTTACTTTTTTTCTATTTCATATGGCAGCATACCAAGAGATCAGTCTTGTAAAGTGCAGCTGTATGGCTAAACATATTGTTATGACATTCATTTCAAATACAGCCTTTTATCTTGCGGTGTTACCATGTATAGGATGAAAGGCAAAAAGCTTACTACAGCTGTATAGGCAGCACTATGTAACCCCTGTAACAGTGTATGGAAAATAGCTTTTTATGTAGTTGATACTATGTAGTAGCGTTTGTGGGCAATATGCTTTTATCTAAACTGGAAACTTGGTGAGCATATTAAGACATTTCAGCTATCAAGCAGTGATTGCTGAACCTAAGACCCTAATCTTCAATATTTTTGTATAGTAATTTCAAAAATTATGATAAAAATACTTTTCAGAAGAAATGGGAATTGACATGCATTGTTTATGTGTTACTATTCTGCATAGTGAGCGAGGATCTGAATAAACTGTAGCGCATTTAAAGTACATAATTCTCTAGTCCTGTTCCACTGAGAGGAATGAGAATTTTCCGTTGACTTACATGGGAGCAGGAATAGACCCATAAAGAGGGAAAACACTAAGTTAAGATAGGGTTGAGTGTTTACCAGTCAAGAATGCTTATTGACAGTTACGGGACAAGGAACACTTTTGTCAGTGACAAGTTTGTACATAATGAGAATCTGTCTCAGCAAAAGTGAGCTGTTGATGGCTTGCATTTTATGTTTATAAATATTTACTATCTGTATTTACCAAGTTAATAGTAAATAAACTATAACTTACAATAAGAAGCTAATTTCCAGCAAGAATTGGACAGCTTTGATAAATTTCCCCTACATTCAGTATCTGTACGAGTTCATAACAGACAGCAAGCTCCAGTTGCATTTTCTGTTTTCAGGAACTTACTAAGAAATGTGTGAACTAGTGGAGATTTAGACTGTGGTTACCACATATATATATTTTTTTATATGTAACTTTGCAAGAAGTTGTAGACATAGAATGCATTTCAGTATTCCCATGAACATGAAATCCAAAGATGAAAGACTGAAATTTTGCTTCAGCTTTGTTTAACTTGACATTAGAGATTGTGTGCCACTGGTTTACTGAAGTTTCACTTAGCTGTGAGATGCGCAAGTGTTTGATTAGTCCGATCTATTTAATGGCCTTATGAATGCATAGAGAGAGAACTGATGGAGCAGAACTTTCAGCAAAGTTTTGAACTTAAAATTGTAGAAGAGCAGTGGTAGTATACAGCACTGCATTTTGAAAAAGGATTCCCATAGCAATACTTACTGGTTCAAAATCGCTGATTCTGTCAGTAACAAGGTCTTACAAACTTACAGTGCCACATCTTTGCAATGTCAGCATACCCTGCCTGCATCAACCGTCAGGCTGTTGTTAAGTCAGAGGTGGTGATGATATGTTAGGAGGATGAGAGGATTGGCTTTCTTGTTTGTGGGAACGTTTGAAATCTTGCAATAAGCCAAATTACATGAGCTGTTTTAACTGACAAGATAGAATGATTCTTGTTTGTGAGTCTATAAAAACACCAGATAACAATATACCTACCATATGTGCCTACATGTTAAGGCACTTTGAGCCGAAGGCGTAACTAATTCAAAATGTTTTTCCTGTGAAATCTTTATAATACTTTTGTTCTATATTGTTCTCTAATATTGGACTATTTTTGTAGGACACTAATCTTTTGGTTACACGTAGTTAAAATTGAAGGGTAATTGCTATGGCATCAGCATATATATGTATAGTTATACCCACATTATGAGTATTACGGGATTCCATACATTTCCACTGAGTTATTTTCAAGTAAAAGAAATACTGTATTTTATATGGAGTCTTTTTTATTGTCAGTTCTTTAACAAAGAACGATTAGCATGTGTTTTACATTTTGTCATGTTAAAGTAGTGAGTCTGTTGCTGCAGGACTGACTGCTACAATTGCACACACAGGGTACTGTTAAAAGTACAGGAGATTTTTTTGCACATAAAACTGAAATGTATTGAGTGTCTTTATTTTGCAACACTTCTGTTTTGGGTCACTGTATGTGAAAATGTAACGCTTTGCATTCAGAATAGGATGTTACCAAAATGGTGTAGTTGGAAAGCTTGAGAGCTGCAGCACAGCAGCATGGAAGTGAAAACCTACACAGCACAATCATCATTTTGACCCTGTATTCATTTTCTCTCCTATCTTAGCCCAATAAGATGGGTAGAAAGCAAAATTTACTCGTAATGAGATGGGATATTGCGACTTCCCATTTGGAACTGACAGACTTTTTAATAGCATTTCTAAAAGCCATTTATGGTGATAGAACTGAACTGGATCAAAATGTGAATAGTCTTGATTATTTTTTTGTTTTGTTTTTTTTTTTTGTAAAAGTACTTCCATACTGTTGGAACTTCATTCTTAAAAGGCTGTGATTCTCACCCCCTCCCTTAATATGCACGATTTCTAATGAATACAGGTTAGTGAACTAAGAGTAGATGAAAGCATTGTTAATAAATGCATTTATAGCAATGTCTACCTTGAGAGTTGTGTGTATCAGAGTGTGAACTGCACATACCTGTAACACTTGTATGTGTCCAAAAAGCAGCTCACTTTGGCTGGAGTACTGGGCAGCGTGCTGTTGTATATTAAAGGCAGTAAAATACAAATCTGTAACAAGCCAGAAGTCTGATTAGAAAAGTGCACTTGCTATTCTAGAAAGGCTCGGTTTCTTAGATTAAAACACAATTAAAAAAAACCAACAGCCTAAACAATGGAAGGGTAAATGCTGCCACACTGACAAGGTTTAAGCATGTGCCACTTTTGTTGGGAGGAGCAGGGTATAAAGGTATACATGTAGGACACGTAGTATAGTTAACAGTAAAAGATTTTATGTCTGGTTTTGCTTCCATTATATTTATTATTTTGTAGAGATGTTTGTGTGTTAGACTTCTTTTACTGTTTTATTATATTTATGTATAAAACAGGTTGACTTTGCTTTTTTTAAAATAAATAAGCAAAAAAAAAGTGTCTATGAATGCCTCTGTCATCTTTTGAAGGAAGTTACCTTTAAACATATGATGTGGTGTTTGGCTTTCTTGAATAAAACTCCTTAGACCGAACAATTTGAAGCAGGCTGTAGCCATGTTTTGACATAAAAAGCACATTGAAAACTTCAGAAAACTAAAGCAATGCATCCTGATACTTTAAAAATGAGTCAAGATATTAATTACCTTGCTAGGTGCTATCAAAAACTGGCTGGGGAAATAAACACAGTTAAAGATAAGTTGTATTGCAAAAGATCTTTGTAATTATTTTTTTTATATATATATATATGTATATATTTGTGTTTTCACTTTTTAAATTTATTTTAAAATTAAACCTCATTCTTCTCCCTGCATGTGGTTGGTAGTTGATTGGGATTCTTGCTTACTGACAAGCTGTTTAGAAGCCTTCAGCTCCCTCTACTAGCTGGGTCTTCGCAGCAACATTGTTTTTCAAAACTAGTACTAGTCCATTTAACATCAGGGAGTACTACATTAATTGTAGACTACATTTCTCACTTATTTCATTATGCAGCAGTCAAAGCTCAACAATATAACTACTGCCATGTTTCTGAAATTCAGAATGCCTTACTTCTTCTTCAGGCCTCATCAGGATGAAACTGTTGGTGGATCTATGGAGCTGGCACACAGAATACATAGGCAGATGTTCCACATTGTAAAAGCCTGTTATTTTTCTTACCTTTTAAATGGATCTCATGGACCCAGACACACTCCAGATGATCACTTGGAAAAATTATAAATCTAAATCTCTAGTTAAATGCAAGGCTCTTGTTTCTTATAGTGATTGTGACTGGATACAAGAAGGAATGGTAAAAGAAAGACAGCCCTGTACAGCGTAGCTAACCAGATAATTTGAAACTGAAGATAGCAAAAAATAAGTTTATTGCTTTTGTAATTAATTTTCTGTATTTAGGGACAAATGTAATGCAAATAAAAAAATTATATATAATTTCCTTCATAAACAGGAAATCCCCATAGAAGTTCATAAGGTAGTATTCTGTATTGGAAGAATCTTCCTGAAATTTTTCATCCTATGTCACATTTAGTTTACCATGAAGAGAATGTTAGCTGATGAATTAATAGGAAGAGGCAAGTACATGCTTTTGATCCAATTACTCATTATGTATGACAAATGCAAAATTTTATGTAGTTAAATCTACAATTTTTTTCGGTGCTGCTGCTTGTCAGTGATTGTCACATGTTTCAGGGTTCACACATCTTGACAGTTTATTGATTTTAATAGTTAAGGAGACAGATGACATTTCCTGTTGAATCTGTAAATTCTTCTGGAATGAATTTATAGCCCTCTTCTACCCTTCCAGCCAAAGGTCATTCCAAATGCTATATGTGGAATTTGTCTGAAGGGTAAGGAGTCCAACAAGAAAGGAAAAGCTGAAGCTCTTATACATTGCTCCCAGTGTGACAACAGTGGTAAGTATCTACATACACTAAGTGGATTCCTAAGGGAATTTGACAGATCTTTTTGTGGACATATTTAGTGTACTCCATGTGTACCAAGAGTTGAGTTGCCTTTTCTGTCCTTTGTTAAGACCCCATCTCTCTTTCGTGTTCTCTGTACTCGCACACTCAGTGCACTGTGGGATCTTACCAGGAGGTGAGCTAAGCTTCACGTTTGGTAAAAGCAAACAGTCTAACTAATCTTAAATTTCATTTCAGGCATAAAAGTAATAATACTGGTTTTAATCTAGGCCACCCTTCTTGCCTTGATATGACCCCGGAGCTTGTTGCTATGATTAAGACTTACCCTTGGCAATGTATGGAGTGTAAAACGTGCATTATATGCGGGCAGCCTCACCATGAAGAAGAAATGATGTTCTGTGATGTATGTGACCGTGGTTATCACACTTTTTGTGTGGGGCTTGATGCTATCCCTTCAGGTAATAGAGTTACTTGTTCCCTTCTCACTTTCTCTGAGTCCTGGGCTTACTCTCAGAATTAATACATGCATTGCTTTTGAAAGAATAGTTTAAAACAAGTGTGAAGGGTAAGAGAAAAAACACTGGAGGAAAGCATTCACGCTGTAGGACCTGATTTTTTTACTAAGTTTTATTTCTGTGTATTTGGTTGGTGCACAGTTAAACCTGGCAATTCCTGTGTAGGAAATATAATTGGCTTTTACAGCATAATCCAAACAGGCTTACTCAGAACTATTTTTTTTTCATATCCACAGAATACTGAGAATAATTACCTCTTTTCATAGAAGAAACCTGTAAGAGAAACTGTATTGCTGCATATTGCTAGTTTTCACATTAATTGTGCTGTTTCAGCTTCTAAATGAAATAGTTGTCTCAATTTAGTATTTGTAAATACCTTTTTAAACCCTTTCATTCCCTTTTTTATTCTTAAACACCAAAACTGGAACAGAAGTAGCTCCATGGCAGGCAGGCGAGCCAGTAACTTTAAATTGCCCAGTCACTCATATCATCTGGCCAACTCAGGGCAGTAGAAATAAAATAACAGGTGGTACTTTACATGTAATTCTAACTTCATGGTAAGTTCATGAATACATATTCAATGGCAGTGACAGTATTCCCTGGACAGTACTTAAAACACAGTGTACTGCCATTCTGGGAAGCACTGGAGCTACCTGTCACTTTAGTACAGGTTCTGTGGCTGATTTCACTTTGAGGCTGATTTCACTTAAAAATGTAATCAAAATAGATTATATGTCTACAAAACTACAAAATTACCAAAGCAGCCTTTGATTCCAGCTGTTGTAATATAAACAGTTAAAAGCTTCCCCAACTGCCATTCATTTCTGCTCCGGGTAACTTCACGACCTCGAACTGTAGTCATTCACCTGAAAATATGACCGGCAAACTCGAGCATCGTTTGTAAAGCTCTTACCTAAAAACCACCTCCTTGGCAGTGCTGGCACTTCCTGAGGTCCATGAAGGTTGGTGCATCCAGTAGTTACACATAATGAGTCTGCAAGGGCGCGTGAATTGTATATGCTGCTTTGTAGAAAAGATGCTCAGTTTTAAACAAAAGCACTGGCTATTCACATTAAAGGAAGTACTGCAAATAGATAAGCACCTAACAGAATGGTGAAGGGTTGCCTGAATAGATGCAAGAGTAACAAACTTAGTTTCCCAATAATTGATAACTTTCTTTTCTTAGGTCGCTGGATTTGTGATTGTTGTCAGAAAGACCCTCCTGTACCCAGAAGAGGAGGAAGAAGGGGGAAAAACAGCAAGGAGGGCTAAAAAAGCCCTAAAAACTTGCTGTCCAAAACTTAACTGCACAAATTAAAGTGATACTTTGGTGCTATTTAACCAACCACTCTAAGGAGCAATACCACTTTTCTTTTCCTTTTTACTAAATAAACTTTGTCTATATAATGATATTTTTGTGATACAAGTCAGTAATGTCCTGTCAGGTGTTAAGATAGGCAAGCCAAATTCCCACTCAAAAAGAGAAGTCTTTCAATAATGAAATCTAAATTATACATGCACCATTTGTATAAAATTATAGTAACATACTTGTTTATTTCAGTGCACTCATCAGTAAACTCTGTGAAAACAAAATCACAGAGCAATTTAAATATACTTTATTTGCATAGCAAGTGGTTATTTTGAAAGACTTGACCAAAGCAAAAAGTATTCCTGGAAAAAATAACTTCTAAGGAAGAGTGGGCATGAGATGACCTTCTTACAATATACTGCAAATCCCTTTCAGCAGGAATTTTCCTTGCAAGGTAATGACTTATTCATAAATATGTGCTTGAAAAAAAAACAAATCACAAAAAGCTATCAAGTGAAGTATAAGAAAGCACCTCTCAAGTTCGAGATACCTATATGCTGTGTTGTTTTTAATGAGAGATGAAAATGTCATATTGACAAGTAACAACAGCTGAAGGCTCCCTCTCCCTGCACTCATAGCAAAGAAGCAACATGCACTTGATTCAGGTCATGAATTTCTAGTGGTGATGAGTGACTGCACCAACCTCTGTTTGACAGATGGCTGATGTGATGTAGAGCACACGCAGTCAAAATACAGACCATCTATTCCCTTAGGTGACTGTTTCCTCCTTCCTTCACCCTAAGCTCCTCACCTTCATGAATACGCTCAAACATGTTGCTAGTCAGTTTTACTGGAGATACTTGCTCAGAAAAGAAGCAGGTTTTATTTTAAAATATGCTGTAAATTGAGAGGGGGACTGAAGTGCAGTAGTTTATTCATTTTTCTTTATAAAAAGCAATAGAAAATACTGAATTGGAATTGATTTTCCTAAGCACCTATTTTAAGTGAATTTAACAAGATCTCAAATATACATTCATTTTTAAGCCCTGATCTCTGAAGAGCACTGCAAATACTGTGCTGGCTGCTTATTTTACATATTGGGGAGGATTTACAATATGAAATTAAATATGGCTTTTTCTCCCCACTTCCTTTCTGGTTTAGGAAATGTAACCTGAATATCTCTTCAGGAAACATAGTGAGTATTAAATATTACAGCAAGTCATTCATACCAATTTCACAGGATGAAGTGTGACTTAAGTCCAGTGTGTATCAATTTAAAAAAGGATTTCAAGTATCAATTTCAAGATTCCAATAAGTATAGTCCAGAAAACAGACTCCTCATCCTGAGATTCATCTTCTGTAGACTGTGAGTATTTCTGGTTTGCCTCCATCTCCTCAGGGTTATAAGAAGCCTCGCCAAATGGGTACTGTACAACTGTTCGATCGTAGTACACCTTCATTTCAAACTCGCTCTCCAGGTGAGAGGGATGGCCATAAATCCCTATTCCCACAGGGCGGCGGAAGTGTGCAGGCACATGGACGATGTCTTGGCCACAAGTTACAGACTGTAACTCGTACTCGTCAAAGCTGGGGTGAAGTGTCACATCAGATACATACAAGTCCGCGTCGCCTTTTAAACTCCGCATCTGGAGAACTATCTTTCCCTCGTGATTTAGTCTCAAATAGCTGTAGTTTCCTGCTCCAATCTGCCCTTGGACAACATGAAGAAGAATCCATTCCTCCGGTACGTCCTCTTCCTCAAAGGCATTTACCACAAATAGTACTTGAGCTGTCACAAATACTGTCAGGATTCTTGTCCAGTGTGTTGCCATGGTCTTAAGTTGTATTTGGGTTCTTCCTGTGTCCCGTTTGCTACCTTGTGAATACAAAGCACAATTCAGATTTTAGTATATTCCCTTCTTGGAAGTAATCTGTTTTTTTTTTTAATTTGGTAATTTTTATAAATCCTCTCTAGTCCATACAAAGTTAACTGCAATTAAGTGTGTTCATTAACTTTTATTTTTCAGTAGTCACAGCAACCAGTGCTAAGATTCAGAACTTTGTCAGAATAAAATGGCTTAAATTTCCAAAAGTTAAACAGAAATGAATCAAGTCAGTGTTGTTTCAACAGAACTGACATAGAGACTTTAGTTTGATTCTGCCTGCATGCATGCCAAACTGGACAGATACCCAGAAGGGACGAAACCAAATAATGATTTTAGCTTCAGTTTTAAAAAAAAAAAAAATCAAAAAAACCAGTTAAGGAAAGGAAGGCTTTTGCATGCTTGAAGAGCTTAACTTTATATGAGGTACTTAGGGCATCCTATTTGTTCTCCCATCCTCTCATCTCAACTTCAAATGACAGTAAAGGTGCAAATCTGGATGTGGACTTGAAGCAGTAGGCATTCCAACTTGCACTGGGATGGAGTTAGAAATAAAAACAAATTATCTAATGAGGCAATACATACATTTATGATCCTGATGTACGGCTTGTTTCTAGGACCAAATTTGGTATATTTTCCCTGAAAAAAATGCATTTACTTTCAAGAAGGTTTTGTTACAGTACAAACGCTGAGCTCTTTAGAGCACTTGCATAGGAAAGAAGGCTGAAGGTACCGGCACAAGGGGAAGATGGAAAGGACTGCTGCAACATCAAGGTGCTTACAGCCTATTCCCTCCTTGCTGCACACTCCCAGTCGGGCAGCCTGAGTGTGCCTGCCACACTCCAGCCCTCTGAACAGCTGCACTAAATCTCTGTGCAAAGCAGCAACTTCCAAACCTTGCTGAAGGCTTCCAAAGTATACAGCTGACTGAATTTGACATGCAAATCACAGAAGCCACAAGCCTGAACACCTTCCTGTTTAAGAGGAAGATTCTCATCCCCTCATTCCTTCCATAAGGATGCTACAATTATCTGAAACCAGAAAACTGGCAGTAAGTAGTTTGTAACCTGGTAGCATCAAAACAAACTGCATTACTTCCATTGACATGTCACTTAAAGTTCTAAACTTGAACGGATCCAGGGGAGAAACAAAATGCTCAACTGTTTCTGTAGTTCGACGTTTTCTGCCCCAGAGGCCTCTCTACTGCAAGGCCACAATTCTGCAAAGACAGCATAAAAGAATGAGGTGTAGCATTTGCTGAACCTGCCAGACTGACACAACTCCCTCAACAGCCTTTTGTCTCCCCGGTATCAAGGAGCTGACTCTCTGTCACTTGTACATCGAAGTAGTGATGAAAGAGCCGAGCGGAGGCACAGAGGAGCTCCACATCTCACCAGAAAATAATGAAAGTTATCTGGGAAAGAACGAAAGCGTCCTGGTGCTGGCGCAGCGCTCGGGAGCAGAAGCGATTCCAAGAGACCTTGGACAGAGCCACGAACGAGCACCTCTGCCCGCCCCGGCTCGCCCCCGCCTCCCCGCGGGCGGGACACCCGCCGAAGCCGGCGGCGGCGCCGGGGGACGCGGCGGATCCGCGCCACTCCCGACGGGCGGCTCCTACGGGCCCGGCGTCGGGCCCGGCGTCACCCCACCGGCCGGGGGCTGGGGCACGGCTCACCTCCGA
>VWPU01024168.1:0-12979 GCA_013398955.1 Callaeas wilsoni | reverse complement strand
GGGAACGGGGGAACGGGGGAACGGGGATCGCCTCGGGCGCTCCTGGAGCCCCCGCCGGCAGGGAACACGTCCCGCGTACGACCCAAACTTGCCGTTCTTGTCGCACTTTCCGCACGGGCTGGAATTCCCATCAGTAGCACTGTTAACTCTGAAGCCTAGTGGTGGCGGCTGTGGCATCAGGCACTGCATTTCCACTGGTGAGAAGACAAGAATTGAGGCAGTGGCTGCGATCTAAGTCGTTCACGTGAAGGTCTGATGAAGAGGTTGTGGTGGACCCTCTTAGCTTTAAAACCGTTTAGACCCCAGAGAGACCTGACTGTGGTCTGTTCCTTGCCAGGAAACCAAAACAGCCTTGAGAGATGATGCCCTAGACAGAATGAACAAAATACTGGATTTTTAAAAACATATTAAACATTACATGTGACATAACTAACAATGTGCTTCCCTAACAACCAGCAAAGAAGGCAGGATTTAATCAAGAGCCTGAGCACAAACACAGGGTCTTGTTGGGCCCCAGGAGAGAGGGGAGGCCAGAGCAGGAGGTGCCTAAAGGTACTGGATTTGCAGGGTTTCTGTCTTCAGGCAGCACCTCTGAACTCAGGGCACCCCTAAAACTTGGGGGTGCAGATGTCTCCTCACCCTGCTACGTCCCCCAGAGCACTGCTGCTTTCTGCTCAGTCTCATTGTGCCTTTTGTTTGATGTGCAGCACTTTGATTCAGCTTGGACACAGCCCACACAGCACAGGGATCGTTTTGCCCACTTGTAAAAGCTTTTTGCACATCTGGTGATCTTCAGCATCCGATCCTCAGCTCTGATCCTCAGTGGTCTTCAGACTCATAGGTCAACCGGCCCTTGGAGTAGCTTGAGCTTTATAACAGTTCGGCCACTTTAAAGGAGTCCGACAATTGATTCATTGCTACATTTTGCCCAGGGCACTTGACTGGTTACCAGTATCATGAGAATGTAGAAAGCCAGAGAGCACAGTAGTACTATATGACTAGCATATAGCTAAGGTGAGAATTTTAGGAACAATCACAGGAGAGATGCTGAGGAGCTTTAAGGATCACCTCTTCTCTCTGCAGATCAGAGATGCCATATAGCTTCTCCATTTTACTCAAGTCAGAGCTATCTGCCAGGTGGCCCAGGGGACAATTCTACTCAACATCAGAGTAATTTTCTACCCTCATCTAGAATGAAAATTTGTATTTGCCATCCAAACCCCAACTAAAATTATTGTTATATAAACCAGGCCCTGATTTAAGCCTTAAGCAAGGTATCAGCTTTGTGTAGGCGTAACAAAATCCCAAACTCATTACAACAAGTATTTCAAAGACAGCCTAGCAGGCTTGACACCTGCAAAAGTCTTTCTAGCTCCTTGCAATCCTCTTGTTGCTCTGGGATAGCTGATCTCTGCCTTTGCCAAAATCTGACTTCTTGTCAACCCAGCATGGGTAGAGCTTTTCTCTCAGTCTGCTGACTGATGCTCAGTCTAGAAAACCATTGTGATCCTATGGCCCTATAAAGCATCAACACAGAATGCAAGTGCTCGTGGGCACATACCTGCACCTTTGATGCAAAGGACACATTATGGCTCAGGCTCACTTGGGCATCTGGTAGTGATCACCTGATTTGACACCCCATAACCGCAGCCACAAGCGCAGAGCCACTGTTCAATCCTAATTTCCAAAGGCTTTTCCAGATTTCATGGCACCCCTGACATGCCAGTGTTTACACGCAAGCCCTTTCTTCGTCAGGAATAACCAAAAGAAGGGATGCACCCAGGTAATTAGGAGACAGGAGAATACGTAGTGATTTTTGCTGTCTATCACCTTGTTTAGCCATGTTTCTATAACTCATAGAGTGAATATTTTTTGCTCTCCAAGTGCACTTCCCTTCCAGCTTTTAATGTTGTATGGTCATGAATTGCTTACACAACTTCCAGTGGGGGAGGCCTTTGTTATTTTAGATTTATAGATGGGGAAATAAGGAAACAGGAAAGAACTCCCACAAGCACATGGAGGTGGAACGGAAGAGCAGATGCTGTGCTTTATCTTGTTTTCTGACATGTGGATCTATCTCACTCTCTCACAGCAGTCATGAGAGCACATTTATCAAGCACAACATACATATTCTACTACTCTCTCAACATTTTTAATCCAAAACACTGCATCCCTCACACAGTGCAATTGATCTAAAGAAACAAATTTAATCTTTTCTAAAAAGGGAATTTTTAAAAATTAATTTATCAATTTATGTATTGATTTATTTAATCTTAAAGCAAGAGTACCACCAAAACACTTAAATCAGCTGTTGTCCGGGAGAGCCAGGTAAAAACATGCCACCCACAAACAAAATCCTCATCATTTGAATAGGCAGCACTCACCCAGGTGCTTCTCCACTCCAGTGTGGAATAAAGAGCATGTATGGCCCATGCTGTGTCCCCAGGATGTGTGTGAATTTCATTCCCTTTAACAGGGCTAATGTACCCAAATCCTCACAAATGGCTCTTTGAACACTGTTCATAATATCAGAAATAGCACAATAAAGTGACATCCAAATTTGACTGTGCTACCAGTGCAGCTTCTTTTATGCACAGCATGTTATGTTGTGACCTTAAGCATTCTCAAGAAGCAGAGAGAACATCTGCAGTTCTTATCAATTAATATTTCTGCAGCACATCTACCTACTCCATGCTGTGCATGTGCAAAATGGTCTAAAAATGAGTGTATACCAGCAAATAAACTCTAATCAGCAGCCAATTACCTACAGCCTTAGCCAAACTCAGCCCACACACTCCTGCCCCTTCAGCTCTGCCCCAGCTCCTCCCTTGCCCTGACTTGGAGTGGTAACAATGGGATCATGACCTTCTGAGAGGGTGGAAACTCTAGGAAGTTGGCTCCCCTTCATTGCCCACATCACAGCAGAGACATGGGGAATGGAGGAGGAGACTCCTGTGTTGGCTGGAGGAAAACAGAACATGGGAGCAGCACCCACCCACTTTGGATCCCATGCCTAGGTCGTACCCTGCCTGCTCCCACATCCTGCCTGCTCCCTGCACTTTCCCTGATGCCTCTGCTGGGTGCTGGGATGAGAGCCAGCACGGCATGGTGTGTAACAGCCTCTCTCACGGTTCTGAGTCAGAACCTGGAATGCTGTGAGCACAGGTCAGCCAGTCCCTGCTTCCAGCATAGTTGTGAACAGAGAAGTTTGGGGCGTCTATTTTTTTTTGTCCCTAATCAAAGGAACTTACTGCAGATTTTGCCATCACAGAACCGTGCCATCAGATTTTTCACAGCTTGGAGAGGATCAATCAAGTGTTGTCCCCTGTGCCCCACTGCCTGTGACAGGTCACAGGAGCTGGCTGGCACTTGTCCGTGGAGATTCCTCCTCCTCGGATGGTGCTGACGTGGTGGCGCTGGGCTGGCGCTGCAATGGCAGGAGTGGTGCTCCGTGGACAATGGCAGGCCTGGGAACTGTGCACAGCCACACCTTACTCTAGACAAACTTTAAGAGGAAAAGCAAACTGAGTATATTTGACTAACTGCTTAACAAATCAGCACCTGGTTTTTCGAGGAGGAAAGGGGGAATGGGTTAATAAGCCAAATAGTTTTGAGACAAAGTGACTTTTAACATTTGGACAGACCTTCATTATTGTTTCCTAGTTCCTTCCAGGCAGCAACCTTCCCTCTCCAGTCAGTGCCAAAGACAACTTACACAGCTGTCTGGAAAGGGGATGCAACCTTTTAGAGAAACTTCATTTTGCCTTTGCTGTCTTTGAAATGAGCGTGAATTTGCAGTGACTTCCCCTTTTCATCCTGCTCTCTGGAGAGAGCTCTGTTCAGAGCAATTCCATCTTTATTGCTTTCTGAATCTCCGTCCTCAGGCCTCAAGTTTTGATCCACCTATAGTGACGGTTGTCAAGGAATAGCCTTGGAGTGGTTCTCCTGGCTGGGTAACCCAAGCAGGCATAAAACCAGGTCAGCTGCAAATAAATATCACAGCATAACATAAACTCAAATACCTCTCCTCTCACCAAAAGTTAAGAAAAGTTTCATCACCTCCAAGGATAAATGACCTCGTATTCATAAGGGTTAAATAATATTTCACTTCAGAGCTATTCATTGCAGGAGCTCTAAGTGAGGTCTGAGTGAATGAAGCTCATTAGCAGTTTGATACAGGCCAGACACGGCTGCAGGCAGACAGCCACGGGGACAAAAGCATGTTTGAAGTAGATGACTCCTAAACTCAGCATGCCAGGATGGCAGATGGGACACTCTGGCCGTGCAGGCATTCTTGGTTGTTGCAGTTTCGTTCCCTGCTGCTAAACATGTTAAAGAAAGGTTTTCTGAATCTCCAGCTGACACTTCCTTAAAGCCTGTCCAGCCTCAGGTGCACAAAGCAACCTCTGCTACCAGGCAGCCAGATGGGAGCTGCAATCCAGGCACTCTCTAATTAACTTTGGGGTTTTTTTCCTCTGTAGGTTGTTTCTGGAAGAAAGGGAACTGGCAGCATGTTTGTTTACATGAGATTGATTTGGCCTGGCAGTTCTCTGGGTCTGTACTAAGAATTTTGAAGTGTCTTTGGGTTTTTTATCACCGTAGAAGGAAGAGAAGCTGAGAATCCAAAGGGATTTCTAGATGCATCGAAAGAAGTTTTTATGTAAGTTACTGCAAGTCATACACAGATGGGCAGCACAAGAAACAAATCTGATAGGGGCAGACTAATCTGAGGCCTTGGTTACTGAGCAGTGCTGCAGTGTATCATTAACTTCAAGCACAACTACAGCAAACACTGACCTGCAAGCAGCTTCTCCAAGCCCTGGGGACTTGCTTGTGTGCATAAAGTCACACAACATACATAAAGCAACTGCTGGGTGGATCCCTCTGCACAGAAGAAAATGCCAACCATCTGTACCACCTTATCAAGATTATAAAGAAGAAGGATGTAAAGAATCTTCAGTAGGAGATAGCAACAAAATTGTCCAGGTATAAAACCAACAGATCTGGCTTAAGTGACAGATCAAAAGTAGGTTCACCCTGCAATCCAGAGACATGAAACAGCTTTTACACAAGTTAACCAGCTGTCCCTAGCAATCAAGCTGTGACACCACACAGATCATATTCTACTGAGACCCCAGCTAGACACCAAGCAGGCCAGCAAGTGCCAAGCTCCATCCTGCCACAGAGGACAAAAGCATGGTCTAGAAAAGAGCAAATGGAAGAGAGGGCGGGGAAGCTGTACCAGCTCACCATGTCTGAACATACAGAGGGTAGAAAGGATTAGAGAGAAAGGAGGCAGCCAAAGAACAATGGAAAAAGGATCATGGAATAATTTTTTCCTTCCAAAGTACCAAGTCTGGAAGGCATGAAGTGCTGAAGGAGAGAAGATGCATGAGAGAAGACGAGAAGGAGGATAATTTTGAATCAGGGTGGTCTTAAATGTAAAAGATGAAGCATGTTGCCTGTATCTGTCACTGAAGGGAGATGTCTCTGAATGAGTAACTTTCTAAAATTTACTTTTGAGGCCAGATTGCTTCAAACATCAGAGCATTTTGCAAAGAAAGGGACACTTGATGTACATGCCACAGGCTGCAGTTTCACTGAAGAGATAAGAGCAGGGCAGAGACACTGCAAAACCGTGCATGGAAACCCACAGAGGTGCACCCTGCTAATTTGCATCAGAGATTGTTTTTTAATTATGATTTGTTGAATCCTATCCCCGATGAACACGCAGAGTCCTCCCCCTGGTGGCAAGTAAAAAAGCCATAGAAATGATTTCTTAGTCGTGTCAATCTAAAGCTCTAAATTAAATGAGCATCAGATAGGAACTATTTTTTATTTGATCAACTGATAGAGCTGGGGAAAAAAAGGAAAATTTTGCACAACACAAATCCTTTTTAAAGGCTTATGTAGATTTACTTTGAGGCTGATATGACTTGAGAGTAGCTGCTGAGTTCAATTCCATCATTAATTTACTAGACAATTTGCAAGAGAAGCAGAGGATGAAGCCTGTAGAGTAACTTGTAGCAGCTGAGCAGGGTAATTGCAATGTGCAATAATCCCATTATTTCCACTGAGTCCTTGTCTTTTAGTGCCCAGTTGAGTTTTGGTGCCTAAAATTCCTTAGACATACTGGTCTGGAAAGTAAAATTCCTAATGCTGCTGAACAGTAAAAATTGACTCAGTAGACAAGTTGGGTTTATTGTATAAAACAATTTTCCCCACCTAATGTCCTCAGATGGCTGTTCAAAAAGTATCTGTAGAAAATTATCTCTGTGTTTGTTATGGAAAGTTATGGCAAGTGCCTTTTGGACAGGAGTTTTTGCTTTAGATGACTAATTGGGTGGCTGAGGGGAGAGCAGTAGGTGGTGCTTGTTTTGGCTTTACTATGACTGTCAACACTGTCTCCCAAAGCATCCCCATAGACAAACTGATGAAATACAACCTACATAAATGGGCAGTGAAGTGGATGGAAAACTGGCAGAACAGCAGGGCACAAGGGGGCTCACCATTAGTGGAGTACCCTGGGCTGGTACTTTTTAACACCTAACTCTGAGCCAACTGGCAGATGATACACAGCTGGGGAGAGGAGCTGATACCCAGGTAACAGTGGCTGTGCTGCCACTGAGCACCTCAACAGGCTGGAGAAATGGGCAGAGAGGGCTGTCAGGAAGTTCAGGAAAGGGAAATCCAAAGTCCTTCAACTAGGGAGGAACAACCTGTGCACCAGCAGAGTCTGGAAATCTGTTCTGCTGCACAGGAGAATATGGGAATCCAAGTGGAGAACAAGCTGACCATGAGCCAGCAATGCACCCATGTGACAAAGAAGCCCACAGCATGCTGGGCTGCATTAGAAAAAGTGTCCCCAGCAGGTCAAGAGGGGTGATTTTACTCCCCTCTATCTTTCTTTTCAGTTCCAGCAAATAAACACATTGCCCTCAACAGTGTGGGTAGTGGAAGAATGGCTGAATTGTAATTACATGGCAAAAACAACTGATGTCTTTTAATTATAAAAAGGAGAAACATTCAGCTGTGACAGTCAACATTAATAATCACTGCAACACAAACAAAACTTACATTACTTAAGAATGTAAGGCTACGCCCTTAACCACAAAACACTCTCTGCATGCTTATGTTTAAAAAGGTTTAATTTTTTCACCCTGGTACAAAAATACAGTACAATGTGATGGCAAGGCATTCGCCAAAAACATTCAAAGAATAAAAGGGGAAACCCCGTAAAGCTTCAGCATAACCCACCCTCACTTGATGGAACAATCAAAAGGTGAGTGCATAAGGAAAACGTTAAATATCTGACCAAAGGCAAATAAAGATGAATCACACAGTTTTACACAAAAATACATTTGCAGAGCTGGTAATTCACATGCTACTTGGACATTCATGAAATGTATTCTACTTGGTGTAGTGCCAAAATTCATGGTTTTGGATATCTAGAAAACAACTGGCCCAGGAACATGCCCCAGTGATGGGAATGCCCAGTACAAACTATGGGATCACATAATACCAGTGAGAAAAGAGAGATTCAACCCTGATTAAGTGTCAAAATGATGGCTACTTCTAGTTTTTCCCATCACATTGTCTTCAAATAGTGTTTTCTCTACACACCTCCCTTTTAACACCAAATATTAGTGGTTGCTCAAACACACAAAGAGATGTGTTTGCACATTACCCAGTTGCAAAGAACCACCACAGTGCAAACTGCCAGGCAGAGAAAACACTGTAACTGTTGTGTGTGTGTGAACTCCAAACAGGGTTTAACCTAACATTGTTGACAGGGGAATTATGTCCCTTCAGTGCATCTACATTCTTGGTCTGTTTAATCATTTTCTCCTAGTTTTGAAGCGATGAAAAGGTGTCATTCAGTGTATTCATTATAGTTCATCTCCCAGGTGCTTTTGTTTGAAAGCATCGCCTGTCAGCTTCTCCTGGGCCTCCTTCATCCCTTGGACAACTGCAAGATTACACAGAGAGATACCAACTATTAATCTCAGGGTGAAAACATCAAGGTGAACTGGTAATGAAAGTGTTTTAAAACAACGCAGTTACAGAATGTAGATCTACAGATTAATCTGTAAGAATAAAAAACCAGTCCTGCACCCTCTTCCCAACTATGTGTAGCTGGATCATGCAAATTCCATGATTTCCCATGCCACAACTGGAGGCAAAATTAAGTCCTACAGACTTTTAGCAGGTATTAAGGTGAATCGTGATTCTGAATATGGTTCCTCAGGCATTAGAGAACCACTCACTCACACTGTATTTAACCACTCCCAGTTAAAGTACTGTAATTTCTCTCCACTGCCAAAGCTTCATCTCACCAAAAAACGCGTTTCAAACTACTCGGCACATACCTTGATCAGCGTTGGTATAGAAATACTTGTAGCTGGGGTTTCCTCTCTCATTTATGATTTCTGGGTGGACTTTTCCACTGGGGTCTACGAAACAAGAAATCCAAGAGGAAATTTAGGTGGAAACAGTAAGAACCCAGTGCTGGGAATGGACACAACAGCTGTGGATGCCTTACCCATGAAAAGGATTCTGGGAATGTAACCTCCATCAGGACTAAAGGCTTCGTCCTTTGGCTCTTCATCATCCTACCACAGCAAGGCAGGAGAGAGGGAAAATATCAGCAAGACATCTAACAAAACATGGTGCTTTTTAAGGAAAAAAGTTATTGCCTTCAGATTCCTTCTACCATGACCAATTTACATCTTGAACAGACACTAAGTAACTGTAGTATCCTCCACTCTCAAAGGGAAGAAAGTTATCTTTACCTATATAAGTATCATTTGCAAAAACAATAGTACTTTTTCTGGTCTGTCAGTTTGCATTACCCACCCCACTCTGGTATAGGAACGTTTGATAAGTACTGAGAGAATGAACATAAATTCCTTTCTTGTGGAAACTGAATCACACAAGGTACAAACTATTAAAGAGACAATGGCAGAGAACCAGGTTTATAAACACGATACGATTAAAATAACCGGACTGAAAAAAAATTCTTTTAAAAACAATGAGCTCTATCAATCAATCTTGAATGCCTATTCAGGAGTGCAGGATTTAGGATGTACACAAAACAGGATGAAACCAGCTGAGTCAGATTCCAAATGCTTCATTACTAGGCAGAACATGGATACAGAGCAGAAGGTAGCCTACCTCAAGGTTGACCATAACAAAATTATGGGCAAGTTCAGAGATCTCCTTGGATTCAGCAAACTTTGGCTTTAAAGCTAAGGAAAAAAATAAAAATAAGAGGTACATAAAAAGAGTGGAAAATATTTCAGATTTTCAGGTCAGTATCAAAATCTCCACTTCATCCCTCCCTCTGGAGAGGGAACACTTTTCAATAAGCAGTGAGTAAATGGAATATATGTATCCAACCCTTCCAGCGAGGCTCAAAACAGGAGGTACCTGAAGCAATTCTTGCTTGGCAGCCACGGGCTGAAGCCTGACCAACAAACATAGGTGGTTATATTCGATCCAGTGCAACAGAAGCAGAAATCCTGCTGTAAACCACTTCCACTCAACTACCTCATCCTTTAAGCCTTAGCCACACACCCAGCTTGTTTGTTTGCTATGGCATTGCCATATTATGCCACTCTCAATGAAATACAAATACCACTAGTTACATTTTGGATGCAAAGCTCCCATTTCTCATGGCTACATGATTTGTATAGAAAGGTTCATTAGAAATTTCAGCAAGCTCTAGTATTCAATGCACTTACCTTTGCAGGCTCCACACCAGGACTTGTGGATGATAACCATAAGAGGCAAACCACTAACAAAAAGAAGAAAGAAAATTGTCAAAGAAATTCTATTACATGTACATTTTAACAGTCAAGGCTTCCTCAAAGGCTAAATGTAATAGGAAATAAGCGAGATGTAAAGAGATTACGTGATGCTCTAAGATTGTCTTGCAAAAAGTTATCTCAATCTTAAAACATGTAATAAAATAATTTATTATAGCTGCAGGCCAATAACTGCTTGTGTAGAGGAGGAGACTTTCTCTTATTAGTGTAGATTTCTCAGATACACAACTGGTCATGCTTTTTTTTCCTGGATTACTGGAAATGGTTAATGACAGCAGCTGCTTGAGAGATCTCAGGCTGGATTTTCGTGGCTGCTGAAGGCAATCCAGTGGGTGACAATCCCTCCTGCTCCCCATTACAGCCCACGTGTCTCAGTCACCTCCTGTGACTAAGGGCCTCCACCGAGCAACCACCAAAGCCAATAACCCAGCAAACCCTGTGGCTGCCTGCATGGCTTCCTGCACATCTGTATGCTGAAAGTAAGTGTGATGGAGGTGTCCAGTGCCAGGGCTAAGGAGGAGAGGGGGCCTGTGTGCAACTGCAGCCTAAATAAAGGGCAGTGCAAAAGGACCAAAGTTATTTTTGCTTTCTCTCTTTCCAAATAATTCATTTTACCTTTACTAGCTATGCTACCCAGAGGTTACGTTTCCATATAATAATCATATGGCTTCCATAATAGTAAGAACAGCCTACAACTAGGTGAAGGAGAGGAAGGAATCTGAAGAGAACATCCTACACGGATACCTCTTTCAGGATATGCTAAGCAAAGCAAACTGTAAGCTTTCTCCTACTGTAAACTCTCCACCATATTAGGGGATAAAAACGAAGTCAAATTTTCATACACATGAATTATTAACACCTTTGCACACAACAACTACATTAATTACTAGCAGAACTGATGTATGAGTTTTTCTTTCGCTGTAAATAGATATGAAAGGAAATCTCTACTTAGCAGTGTTCAGTACTGAACTTTAGAACAAGGAAAGGGTGGAAAGGAAGCCATTAACATTTAGAATTGTTCAAACCCAAATCTGCCATCTATAATTAACTGCTATGTCATCACCTTTATATCTGTTTGCAGTGAGGAGTAAGAATACATATTTCCCTAGTAAAGCTTGCATCACATCAGTGCCCTCTCTGCCTGATGATGAGAAACAACTTCTTTTCATTGTTTCTACAGAGTCCAAAATTATTTTGCTTCTTTCTTGAGGGAAAGGCTGATTTAAGACTGGATTTAAGATTGTTCTTATCACCAAGGATCAGTGATTCATGTTGAAAGAGTTCAATTGTCTGGTGGTCGGTACTGCAACACACTTTTTAAAGGGCAATATTACAATCAAATTTTAAATGAAACTGCTCACATCCTTGAAATACCAACTCTTAGTCAGTGACAACTCACAGAGGTTTGAGATAACTGATGTGTTTTCTCAGCTTTGTTCTCTTTACTTTGACTGGTAACATAAACTTATTTACATAAAAACATTTTTGTAGTCATTTCTCAGCTCTGCAGTGCATAAATCCCCTTAGCAGCTGGTGTGTCAGACAGACAGAAACTGTAAATGAAGCAACCCTTCCTGCTCCACTTTACCATTTCATCCCAGGGAGCACTACACGTACAATTAAAACCAAAAGCCACCATTTATTAGAATGAAGCATCCACCAGTAAGTGAGAAGTTTATACAAGCTGTACCCAAAATTATTGGAAACTTAGCTACCCATCACAGCTGGTACAGACTTATGAGTTTCACACAGAACAGACACTGTCATTTTAGCTCATTTTTCGTATGAGCACTCATCCTTAAGCAATTTGTGTTTTTAAGGGTGTATAATGATGACCTTGAAGAAAAAAGACACGGCCAAGTTATTTCAGTAAGAAAGTCCTGCAGGTAAATTAAGACTTTACTCCATTTAAGGCACACATTTTATTATTAGACCTGAAACAGAGAAGTTTGAGTTTGTTAAGCTAGCACCCTTTTGTAGTGCAGAGTTGCAAATCTCTCTCAGGTTCAGTCAGATTTTTTGAAACAGTCACATCCTAAAAATACAGCCTGTTCCAGTTCTGGACCTGAAGTCTCTTCTGCAGTTTGATATTATCTGCAGGCAGCTCTGGAAAAACAGTCTTTTTATTCCAGGCATACACATGCCAATGTGGAGGGAAAAGTTTTCCCTACAATCTTCACCTTTTGCAGTTTCATGTCACACTATTTGATTACTGGGGTTTGCGTCTCCACAGGAGGCTTCACTTGCTTGGGGATGCACCAGTAGCTGTTCTTTTTGCAAGATGCCAGTGGGGAGAACGCAGGGGTGAGGATCTGCTTCCCCAGAGATCCTCCCAGCAGCGCAGCTGGCTCAGCTGCTGCAGGGACACGGTGCCCATCTTCCCAGAGCTGCTGCGGCCAGGTGATCCGATCCCGACAGGCGGGACCCAGGCTCTGCGGGGTCTGTGCCTGAAGGCACATTCTTCCCCTGCGAGTACTTCGGGGCCGAACCACCGCCACTGCTGGGCGGCACAGGTGACACTTCACTGGATGCTGCGGCTCAGGTACTGCAGGAACATGCTGGCCAGCTGGGGCAGGTTTTCATCGCTGGGCTTCATCTTGGTGTAGCTGATGAACTGCCTCCGCAGCCGGCTCAGCTCGGCCACGCTCACGGGCCGGCTCAGCACCAGCCCCTCGGCCACGCCGGGGACGCGGATGGTCTCCCCGGGCTGGGCCCCGCTCCTCTGCGCGGCCAGCACGGCGGCCAGCACGTCCTGGGTGACGCGGTCCAGCTGGTGCAGGAAGCCGCAGGACTGCAGCGGCTGCGTGCGGGTGGCGCGGTGCGGCGGCGGCGGGGCGCTCTCGAAGAGCGCGGCGCGGATGGCGCCCAGCGGCAGCGGCTCCTCCCCGCGCACCGTGAACAGCGGCCGGTCCCAGCGGCAGCTCGGGTCGGGCTCCTCGAAGGGCGGCTCGTCGGGGCCGCCCGCGCCGCCGGCGCAGTGCAGGAGGCAGCGCGCCGTGCCCGCCTGCCGCGCCGCGCAGTACAGCTCGTAGCGGATGCTCCGCAGCTCGTTGCCCGCGTCCACGATCACCACGTCCCGCCGGCTCAGCCGCCGCTCCACCTCGGCCCGCAGCGCCGCCCGGCCGCCCTCCGCCTCGGCCACGACGTGCGCC
>VWPU01024167.1:0-10006 GCA_013398955.1 Callaeas wilsoni | reverse complement strand
TTTGTGTCCAAACCGGCATATTTGCCTTCCCTACTAGCAAAAGTTGTCAGCTCCAAGAGAGAAAAGAATGCAAACATTCTAATTGCAAGGTCAAGCTAGCCACTTTGAAGAGTTCCCTGGGCTTCTCTCCCCCTTTTCAATTTGAAGTTATACTAGAGATCAAGCAGGTGATGGGGTATGCAATATTGTAATAGAATCACCCCAAGACAGATACTACCTGACATCTTTGGTCAAATGCAAATATATTGATTGGTGGCTAGGAAATATAATATTTTAGGAGACTACTGAACAGTAATTGTTAATTAGCCAAGCCAAAGAATTTGTTTGCAGGTCAGCTGCTAATCGGTGGACACATTCAGAATTACCTTCCTAAACCATGCAAAAAAAAAAAAAAAAAAATTGTGTACTTTTAAAGTACAAAATGCATCAGATAACATGATTGAATTCCAGCACTCATTAAGCTTTCCAATAAATGTAAGTTCATATTACAGAATACAGCTCGGGATCCCAATCAGAAATTGCTCCATATTTAAAAGTAATAACCGTATATTCATTGACTCAAATTTGATAGTCTAAGAAGACAACTGGAAAAAAAGATGGAACATCACTCAGATGTTTGAAAATCTTATCATTCTCCTGGGTCTCCTATATCTCAATGCTTAAATTTCATATTACATAGAGAAAATAACAATGATTTGGTGAGCCTATCATTTCTCAACCTGAGAACTTCCCTAAGACATCTGATCCTTTGTTTCAACGCTTGTATTCTGTTAGATGAGTTTGTTTCTTCAAAGCACTAATAAAGTCAGCTGAGAAGATAGCAACTGTCTTAAAGATGTTGTAAGGACATGTACTTTTTGCCAAGAAGAGTCACTGTTGCATGTATGTGTCTCAGGAAGAAGGACTTTAAAACCAAATTAAATTTAAAAATCATTGATATTTCATCAAATTTTTGTACGATTAGTATATATATTCTAATGTAAACCACATTTTATTATTCTTAGTATGCATTGCATATTGTTTTCTCAGCCATTGATTGGACAGAAACAAAATGCAAAACACAAGTATTTCATATGAGAATTTTTCTTGTGAACTTCAGTGGTTTAAATCAACTTGAACTGGAAACAGTATGAAATTGTCTTGCATGGGACTTTTTTTTAATGATCAATATTGTAGCCTGGTAATCATGCTATGAAATTTAATAAGCATCTTGATTATCTCATTTGGTGATATTCTGTGGAGAAGCAGAATATGTGATTTCATAGGGTTTTAAAACTTTATAGATGAGAAGTGACAAGATTTGCCATTGTTATAGATGTACAGGAGAAAGAAGTGAAAGAATCTGAGATGACCACCAGATTTTAACCCCTGTATCTTTAATGTGGGTGAAAATGTTGCCATTTCTTCTCATGTGTTTAAAAGTGCTTTACAGCCTATGGGGATTCTTGACCTAATCACTGTGACTTACTTTCTCATTTTCATGTTCTAACAAAAATGGTGTTACTGTCCAGTTCCTATATTTGCTCATCATGCTTAAGAACTCGTATAGCTAGGCAGATCTATATCAACACTGACATCTAAAAGAAGTTAATCAAGCTGACTAAAACTGGAATTGATACTGGTTTTAAAATAAAATGTTATTTGAACTGAGTTCTACTTATTCCCCTACATCTTCTTTTGAGGCCTCTTGTTAGAACACCTGGTAGGCTCATACTAAGTTAATGACTGAGTGCTATCCTAATTCTTAAATGAGCAGTCAGTACACATAAACTCTTTTTATTTGTTAGTCATAAGAAGGATGCACCATCCTGACACTTGAGTTAGTAAGAAATGTTGCAATGAACACAAGGGCCTGAGAACATTCTTCTCCCTTGTGCTGTGCTGGTAGGGGGAGAGTGCACCTACAGAGAGGAGTGTGAGGGAACATGGATGCAGAAAGAAGTAGAAAGACACACTGGAAACAGGACAGCTGGGACAGGTCTGCTTAGAGCTTGGTAAACTGCTGTGAAACATTGCAGTAATACAATTAGTTGGTCACCGTCACATTCTTCTCTGTTACAATGTATAGATGTAGTCTGAAAATGCAAGGAAAGGCAAGAAGAGAATTTTTTTACTGACAATCTCCTGATGAGGTAAGGGGTTTTTTTTCCTATTTAAAGAAATTAGTCATCGCCTGATGCTATTCAGATCTGCCAGAACTTACTTCTTGGGGAAAACATGCCCATAAATAAAAAATTGTAAGAAATTACTAAGTTTTGAAACCTGTAAGATTCGGAAAGTTTTTTTTAAACTGGTAACTTTTATAAATGATTTTGTACAGTGAGACTTTTGAAATTTCACAGAAAACACTGAAGACTTAATTTTGCTAAGGTTTACAGTTAAACTGATGAATAATCTATATAAAAGGTGAGAGATTGATAAAAGTTGCAATCTCCAGATACAATTTTCTCTCTAGTTAAGTCAGGGAGGGGGAGGAGGGGCAGGTTGTCTGTGATGGGGATCCATTTATGGTGGAAATATTGTCATTTGGCTACAAAACCATGGATGAATGCAGCCTTTCCAGCCTCAGTGAATACACTAAGATGTGGGCAGATCCATATACTGCTTTAAGAAAAGGACTTGGACCTATTCTCATCTGTTTCTGTTTTGCAAGGCCCCAGGAGGTCCCTGGCCACCTGGAACTCTACGAACAAATTGAACATTGGTTTTGATTCGAACCTACTTGAGCACTGAAAGCTTGAAGACAATCAAAGCTCAAAATAACAATGGTAGAGGTAGGCAGAGCCCAGTGCAGTCACACAACACACAAGGACATTTCTCTGCCAGATAAAAGACTAATTTGCATGGCTAATATGTGGAGAGAGTAGTATTGACCCTTTTCTGTCCTGCCTTGTCCATATGAGCTATGCAGGCTGTCTGTAGAAACCATGCAGAAGAGTATTTGGAATATAGAGACAGTGGAAAGTAATTTACAGAAACTCTTTATTTCAGATGGCTGCCTTTCAATGGTAATTATTTATCTGCTAATTATTAAGTGAATACATACATTTTTAACTTCCTATTATGCTGCTATGGTGCTTGGTTTTAAGCTATATGGTCCCAAAATTAGCTTTACACTTTACAGAAATTAATAGATCAGGGGAATAGATGGGATTAATGTTTTCCTGCAAAGAATTCATGGATCTTCTGTAAAAGGGTCTATTTCACATCCAGTAGCAAACTGCTAGAGAACATGAATTTTTGAATCTGGTGGTGTTCATGGTGCTTCATTTTCTGTTTATGGACTCTTCCTGGTGGAGGTTTCTTCCATTTTATAACTATAATAAGCAGTGCTCTAACAAGGTATGGAGTGATCAGATGTCTGAAATGGAGGTTGGGCCAAACTATTGTGGTAAAATGTTAGCAGTTTCCAAGTCTAGATTTTATTTTTTTTTTCTGAAGGTGAGAGAAGAGAGGAGGAAAAGGATAGAGCTGTAAGACTTCCATTTATCTTGTTTTTCTGTGTAAGTTAGAGTTCTTGAAGAGTTCAGGTGTAATCACAGCCTTCTGTTGCAACAGGAAGCACCATCTGCTGAGGCATTCTGTAAGCAATATAACGTCTCTCCAGAGACAGTTTAGCATTCAATTCACAGAGAAGGATGGCAGGGACTTGTAAACAAAAGAAGACAACTGAAGCAGTGAAGAATGGGCTGTGCTCTGAAGATTCAATATGTTTCTTTATAGCTGAAAAATCCTGTATTGCTATAAAAGCCTGGCAGACCGCTCTGATGTATTAATTATGGTGGGGTTTTTTTCACTTTACCTTGTTATTTGAAAGCCAAAATGTAATGTCAAAATACTGTTTGTTGGTTTTGTTGGGATTTTTGCACTGAAACACTCAAGTTTGTATTAGTCTAGCCCAAATTATGTTGCAAGTAAGTATTGTAGGGAAAGGGAGACAAAGCTTTTAATTGCAGCTCAATAGTAATTAAATAGGTAGAGTATACCTATGAAAGTGTTGGTATTGACAGTCAATGAATATAAAGTTATGAAGTCTCTTGGAATGAACCATAGGCTTACTAGTTGATGAATGCCTAATAGAAACACTCCTATAAAATATTTTAAACCAGACCAGGATTGTGATTATGGTATTGGAGAGATGGATTGAATGGAAACTATTTCTTGTTTTGAATTAAACTTAATTATCAGAATTATAAACAACATATCCATAAGAGTGTCACAAAGTATAGTTCTTATTGGTCTTATTTTTAAGTGAAATGAATGACAAATATAAGGTACTGCAACTTTAGGACGTGACATTAGAGTTCATAGGTTCTCCAGAATGGCTAAGTCTCCAGCTGGCCTAGTATCTATTCTATCAAGCATTTTAAAATAACAAAATCTTTCTTAGTCACTGTCTTGTGTAAAGCAGATATTCACCTTTCAGGAAATGCGAACAGCTTCCATTACATGGACGCTCCCCTAAATCTTATCCATAAGGAAAACAGAGTTGAGACAATTGTCTATCTGTGGTGAAAGAGACACATATGAACTGTATGGCTTTTGTCTGTTTTTCTACCTTAAACATTCAGAATACATTAGATCTGAATGATGAGATCTGGAGAGAAGAGAAAGACAAATAGAAGGAATATATTTGTTAATTAATTTCCACTTCATGATAGTTATGTTGTATTAGGTGAGGCAACATCTTCATAGTTCTAGTGCAAAGTGTTGGA
Source organism: Callaeas wilsoni (assembly GCA_013398955.1). Lineage (NCBI taxonomy): Eukaryota > Metazoa > Chordata > Aves > Passeriformes > Callaeidae > Callaeas > Callaeas wilsoni. The sequence continues at coordinate 5,291 of VWPU01024167.1, read as the reverse complement.
CATTAAGGAGTCCAATACATACTTTGTTGTCTATGGAGATAGTGTTGAGGCTGTTTTGTCAGGAGTCTAATCAGGAGAAGTTATATGTGATATAGGTGGCTTTTAACTAAATTGAATATTTTAATTATGACATAAAAAACATGGTTGTTGGAATGAGCTTTTAAAAATCACACTTTTTTCTTCGAATGGTGCCATTTACCATGAGTGCGTGAAAGTCCAAGAGGGTTATATGTTGGTCCTCTACTCATGGATTAAATTCTCTCATAAGGTATTTATATTTTGTTATACCTAAAAAATAAAAGGTACCTCGATTTTGGCCACTACACCTAACTAAGATGCAGAACATTTCATCATTTTTATTTTATGATCTGTAGAGCCCTCAGGGCTGCAAAAAGTCTCACTGATGCAGGGGACCATGTGTCTTCACTTACAAAATGACAACAGTAGTGACTTTTACCAAAAGATGTTTGAGATGGAAACAAGGAGGGGAAATATTAAGTTCTAACTATTGTCAGAAATCAGCACTCTGTGTTGGGGGCACAGAGGAAGTATAGATTAAAATCATGATATGATGGACATAATCATCTGATTCAAATAAATCTTATAAAAAATGAGAAGAAAGTAAAGCATTCAAATCTATCTCTCTTTCCCTCAGATCTACTGTGTTAATTCAATCATTAGTGGGTTTCCATTCAAGACTGAAGCCAGTATTGATAGATCACCTTTTAAGAAAAAATCACTTTCCTGTGTAAATGGTAATAAACAATCCTGTGGAAACTGGAGAATCATATTTGGAAAGCAAGCTTTTTGTGCCCAGATCATAGAAGAATGGGACCTATGAAATCAAATCAAAGTATTAGAGAACTAAGACATGGTGGCCCTCTGATCTAGTGATCCTTTCCAGAAGAACTTCAATTTGTTTCTGTCTTCATACATGGGGATAGGTCTCTGTTTAAATCCATGGGAGTTTTGACCCTGTATTTTTTTTGTGTATCAGGGCATTCTGTAAGCCCTGGGAGAGATAAGTGGAAAAACTCTGAAACAATGTAATGGTTTAATATTTTGAAATAAACACTATCTGCAGGACTTACCCCTAGAAATAAACAGTTTCTGGACAGCTGCTTAGCACTACCTGTAATGCCCGCTGTCAGGCTGATTTCTTCCCTCTAAGAATGGGTGACTCAATTATGAAAGGTGCAGTAATCTGTTATGTAGTTTTATTATGAAGTGTAATTTTCCCCTGTAAAGAGGACTTCCTGATGGATAACAGCAAATAAAGATAATAGAATCTTTGCCTAGCTTTCCTAGCTGTAGCCTGATATGCAAAAAAAAAAAAAAAGAAAAACCCAAACCCTTTAAAGTAATTTTAAAAGGGCTGATTTTGTAAGTCTGTGTCTCAGACTTCCAAAACCCTTCAGGAATTGTTTAGCGTTGTTTCGTACTAGTTCTCCTGTCATAAGTTAACACTGTTGACTACAGTATCCTGGAGTCCTACTGTGTATAGCAGTAAAGTGGTAAACTGTTTAAGAACAAATGCCTTTAGAGTCTTGTATATAGCATTCTCTTAATCCTCTTCTTACTTGGTTTAGAGATATCCATACAGAGACTTGTTTGTTCTGTACCTAGAAACTGTCCTGTTGATGGGTTTAGGAATTATACAGATTTAGGTTTTTAGGCTTCAGATTTATACTGTTCATTCTATTCTGCTCTCATTAATCCAGCAATGTGTCTGGCCTGCCATCTGGAATGACATGCTGGTGCTTCTTAAATAAGAGGAATTTGCTCTTTGTTGGATTTTTCACTCTAGGTCTTTATAGTCAAGGAGCTGGCTGATTGCTAGTAAAACGTCCTTTCCCTCTAGTTGCATGACTCTTGTTTCATAACTTTGAATCTTTTTCCTGTTGAAGAATGACTTCAGTATGAAAAGACACTTTGAACAAGAACTAACCCACTATTATATGAAAGTGTCACCCACCTTTGTTTTAAATAATACCTTACACTGCTATTGCTTAAGGAGACTTGAGACCATGACTGTTGTAAGCTTGTCTACTATGTGTTTGTTGCTTTAGCAGGAATATTTGCAGCCTGAGGCATTTTTTCAGTCATGAAGTTAATTAAGTGAAGAGAATTTACAGGTAATAATTCCGTTTATGTCCTGCATCTGGAAGAGAGAGACAGAGTTAGCTTTTGTCTTTTAAATTGAAAGCTCTAAAATAAGCAATAAGCTGTAAACCAAACTAAAATAAAAGCCTCAGAAGTAGCACTCCTTGTTGGATGTGTCTTGCCAATCTCTGCTAAAGCATTCCCCATTTCCCTACTTTCCATCATCTCTGTGATGCGTTTCCTGCTGATACATTGCCCTAGTTTCCTCAGAGTTGCCAAGAAGGGGTGGAGCCCAGAGCCGTGTGGGCACGGCCAGCTCGCTATTCTGTACCACACACGTCATTGCTGGGAACATGGCTTCAGGGGGAACGGACAGCCACCGCACAGTGGAAGCAGTGCCATTTTTTTCCTCTTTCCCATGAAAGACTGCAAGTCCAAGTGATGAACACAGATGAGCAGAATGGAGCCGAGCTGAGCCCAGCCCAGTCCAGCCAAATAATGCCGAACCCAGCAGTGTGTGTGCACCACAGGTGCCACAGGGAGCCCTGATGGAGTGGAGCAATGTGGACAATCTGGCTTGGGAGAGTTTGTCCATCATTGTTTTCCATTGGATCACGGAAGGGCTGTGGCAATGTCTACCATTTTCTCCTTTGTTGCAGGAGGCCATGTGATGCCAGCAGTGGTAATGTCCAACAACTTTGTCTCAGCAGCTGTGTGGAGCTGGGTCAGGGTGGTTAGCACATTTTTCTGTAAACCACTTTCTCTTTTGTATACTTTTATTATTAATGTGTTTTTGCTGTTCCTGTTCATTTCTTGTTGTTTGTTTTCAGTAAATTGTTATCCTCAGCCCATGGTCTATGCCTATGTTCCTCTCTCACCAGAGGGAGGCTAATTTGGAGTTTAATTCCCAGCTGTTTTTAAACCACAACATTTAATTGGACTGTGAGAAAACAAGGGCATACACTAATAAAATGAGAGCGTTTGAGACAAGTTTTATTAAGTTGTTCCTCTGAAACAAAGAAGAACTGAAAGCTGATCTTCAGTGCAGTACATAAATACAAACAATCAAGAGTTAGCTGTTTTAACAAGGGCTACTCCTATGGATTGACATGTTTGTGCTGGCCTAAAGGAGATTTTTCAGGAAGTAACAAAGCCTCTCCAAGCAGTCAGAGGATTCTTAACCTTGTATATCAAGAGGGGCCTGAGAAAACCATCTCTGATAAGAAAGGGGTCAGACTACCCAAAAAAAGCTCTGCTGATAGACCAATACTGTGTTATATGTATCTGTAAAACCTCGTCACTGGAAGAAAGGAAGTAGAAAAGACTGAAGATCCTCCTGTGAGCAGATGTGACTTTAGATGTCCTCGGTGTATTTTCTTGACTCTGGGATGTGGAAAATCTTACATATTAGAGAATTGTCCAGCCCATAATACTGTGCAAAACCACACAGCCATACCATTAATGGTAGAAGCAGAAATAATAAAACATATAAGCATAACAAATATTCCTGTAGCTGGATTAATAAAAATATCATAACATGAAGTGGTGTCTACAGCACTTACAAGTTTTCTCATCTGAAGGAATGGAAGAAAAAACCTCTTGAATCATGGGGCTGTTGCACATATAAAGTCAATCATCACTTCTAGAAGACCTTTGCACACCTCTTCTGTTTCATTTATGTTTTTAGCCTGCCTGTGAAGATGGATCCCCTCAGACCCATGCCTTTTTTATCATGCTTATTTCATTAGTGTTAGTACTGAAAAATGGCAAAGCTTACTGTGAATTTTATATTTTCTAACAGTTTTGCAGCCAGAAGACCAGAAATATGACTTTGCAGATAGCAAAGAGGAATCCCTAGAGTACTAACAATTCGAAGTGCATGTTAGTTTCTCTATTACTTGATCAATGCTGTCACTAATGCAAATCTATTCCCACAATGCATGGAGTGTCATTAATTTTATGTTGTTTACGTACTCTTGCCATAAGGTTAAGCAATTCCTACTATTAAGCTAGATGAAATTGCATTACCTTAATGAAATGCACTTTACTGATAAAGAAGAATGTCACTTTCACAAGTGGAAGCGCTGTTAGCAAATTTTTACGAGAGAATTCCCAAAATCATATCTTAATTGCTTGGACAGCTGTGTAGTTTACATAACGAGCAAACAATGCCAAGGTTTTTTATTTTCTTTGTCAGCTGTATTGGATGTTAGTATGCGTGGTGGACCTTTTTTAGGCCTTTTATTACTTGATTGCAAATCATTCTTCATTGCTGCCCAAATTTATGGAAGGACATTGCTCCCTGAGGTGCCATATCCTTTCAGGTCTGTAACTGAACATGACTGATGGCTCCAGTGTAACAGTTGCTTATTACGGCGCTCACTGAGCTATGATTGCACCAATACTTTATGTTGGCAGATGTGTTTCCCTTGGAACAGCATCTCTGAGACAGAGGTCATTGATCAAACCCCCCTCTGGCTGTTCCATTATGTGCAAATTATTGCTAAAAGCAGAGAGACTGAAAAAGGGCAGGGGTGGGAGGTGGATGTGCATGTGTGTGTGTGTGCATACAGTCTGCTCACCACAGAATTGAGGGAAAGCTAACAAAATAAAGAAGAAAAAAGCTGTCTAACTGGAAAAAATGTTTTTATATTGTGATCAGATGGAAGAGAAAGAAGGAAAACTATTATTTTGGAGGAGGAACAATTGCATAAAATGGTAGCATTTTATTTTTTAACTGACAGTATTTTTGCCACTGCTGTGTCTCTTGTGTGTATTTTAGTGGTGGAATGAGTTAATGGATAAAGGGTCATTCAATGTCTCAGACACTTCTATTGACACTTGTTAAATAAACAAGAGAACATTTATTTGTTGGAGAAGCCCTTGCGACATAGTAGTGGACAGTGACTGAGCTGTGAACCAGTTCCAAAAAATCAGAAGAAAGACATGGTTGTTGAGTTAGGTAAAAGATTGTCTGAATGAGGCTATGGACACTCACTATCACAATCACTCTTTAACAGAATAAAGGGTTCCTTGATATGACATGGCTGGTGTTGCACAGATAAGAATGAAAGGAAGATTCAGTGAGCAACTTATACTCCAGGAATGGGCTAGCAAAGCTTTTTGACCAGGAAACTTTGACCAGGAAGTCTGTTGCCACTAAAGGAAATGCCTCGCCTCGCCTCGCC